>JACCGJ010020048.1:0-25708 GCA_013407085.1 Atriophallophorus winterbourni
GTCGCAACGTAGGGCACCTTACAAGGGTCTTCGTGTTTTTTTGACCGCCGTCTCTTTCCCTCTCTCCTACTCGCCTACATCAGACCCCACCTTAAATATGCGTATCCGTTTGGTCTCCATGGTTAAAGCGTGATCATCGCGTCTTGAGAGCATGCTCCCTAAAGATTCACAAAGCTGACCAAAGGACTTAGTTTGCTCAACTATGAAGGCAGCCTCCAGCAGCTCAACGTGTTCCTGATGAGTTACCGCCGCATCTGAGGGGATCTGAATGACTTTTGCGCAGTACGTTCAAATTGGTTTAATTTCCCACGCTCCGATAAAATATCTTTACGAATTTTCGCTATTCCTTTAATTTTCTGTAAAATAGATCAACTATTTTACTATATTATTGATATTTTTGCTGATTAATTACGCTTGTGATACATTCAGCCTGTATTTTTCTATTTTTCCTGTCATTACTCATGCCTTTAACCGATAGATATGAATACAAAAAATACCTGCCTCAACGGCAAATGTGACAAAATGGTGGCTAAGGGAATTGAGTGCACAGCTTGCAAGCGTAAGCCTCAACCTAGCTGCTCAGGTATACACAAATCTCACTACGGGATTTAGGAACAACACCGCTGATTGCAGTGTTATTGTATCGGTTGTCATAAGGCTGTCAATGACGCCGCTTGCCAAAACGCCAAGGAATAGTGTGACGTCGCTAAGCTCGTCAAATTTTGTACCCACCCAAAAGTATGCATCTGTTGTGAGGGAGAATATAATTTCTGAGACAACAGCAGGCAAGAGGATGGCTCACAAATCTAGCCATTTACAACGTCCGTCTAAGCATGCTACCTCTATCTCCTAAGGTGGTAAATGGAGCCACATCTTTAAAATAGATTGTAATTAAGGTGGTAAAATTGCACTCAACGAGCATGTAGACATAGTTAGCCACTTACCTCGTCCTCCAAAGCAAGTTTCTTCTACGAAAGTGGTCAACGTAGCAGGTACTCCGAAAAGGCGCATTAAGACCAGTAAATCCACTACTCAAAGGAAGCAACATATAAATGTTGCTGGGTCACCCGCACTGGATCAAATTATCCAGGAATTAAACGTTTCGCGTAAGCAGTTTGAGGCACTGCAAGGCACTCTTTCTTTTTCTTCAAAAACCAGAAACCCGAAATGTAATAGTTTTTACCCGAGCGGAGCCTTTTAATAGGGAATCAAAAAGTCGAACAGATTTTGATCGCAGATTTATCAGCGATCTTATCCGGATGGTAGGTCCTAGGTTTTCTACTCTCACGGTGCGAGTTCACCGTGTTGGGAGATGGGAGATGGATAACCAACCTAGGCCAATACTGGTAATATTCAAATAGCAGTCAGATCGGGATGCGTTACTGTCTATGGCTGAATACGTCGTCAAAACAACTCTAGACAAGCTTCAGGTTAAGCCGGACAACCCTTCCTCTCGGATTTGACAAACTCTTCCGCTTTAAATAGGAGAAACCTAGCTTTAAGTACATCTGCTATCAGTAAACCTGATGCAAATTAAACCGCTGGTGAATCCGTTACGATCATACTGAACAGCAAATCACCAAGAGACTTGTTGTCCGGATTAGACGACGTTGACGGACTTATCGCAAATGCACATGGAAGCCAAGCAGATGTATCCAGTATTTGCTCTTTGATGGATGCGGCCTTAATCCTCAGACAACGGTCCGTAACATCTATGTAAAAGGTTTTTGAACCGGAAAATCCTACTTTAAGTAGCACGCCAAAAAACGTGCACCTCTCTCGGGTGCTTCGACAGTAGGCCAAGCAGGATTTGTTTCAGAAGCACGCAAAACCCATGCCCCAGTGCTGTATGCTAATGTGTGCAGCATAATGATTAAGTGGGCTGACCATTGTCTCCGTGTGTCTAAGTTGCACCCCTGGGTTATACCGCTTTCTGAGACCTCGCTGTCCGCGCTTGATGATGTGCCAATAAATATCAGCAAGCAGTTTCTCATAATTAGATGCGATTGATAGGAGTGGCGGTGGCGTTGCAATCTTCCTGGAAAATGACTTGCACAATACGGGCACGGGTTTATCCCTAACCATTTAAAACGTCCAAGTTGTTACGAGTATCCTGACTTGCTACAAGTCAGCCCACGCAATTGTTTGGGTCTTCGTTTCACCCAATGTAGTCCAGCAGGAGATTACACAGCCGATTGAGACGCTCGACAGGTTGTTTCAATCAGCTCCCAGCGGACTCATCTTAGGTGATTTCAAACTACCAGACATAAATTGGGCCGTCACTGTAGGTTTAGTCACCAAGCAATCCAAAATGTTTCTCAAATGGCTCCATGATGATGCGTTGCATCAGCATGTGAGTTATCCTACGAGGTTTCGTAATGGAGGCACTCTATCCACTCTCGAGCTGGTCTGTCGCCTCAGCCCGAAGTCGTTAGACTTTTTAAATACCCAGCACCGCTCAGCAAAAGCGATCATGTAATGATAAGCTTCGAAGCCGTACTACGTTTTAACAAACAATTTGCTTGCCCTAAACGCAATTTTGGGCTTGTAGGCTGGGATTTCATGCTACAGACTTCAAAATCTACCTTTCAGTTATCTAACGATTTCAATGTAACTGAAAACTGGGATAAAATTTAAAAGTATCTAAAGGAGTTGCATGACAAGCACTCTCCGCTGCAAGTCATTAAAAAGCATCATAGGCCGACCTGGCGGACTCCTCGAGTTCGTCGGTTTACCCGCAAACGAGATAGTTTATGGCGGCAATATAAGCTATCTCTCAATTTTGGTTCTTGTGTCCGATACAAAACCGCTAGGAAAGCTTGTGTTAAAATACAATGATTTCTTCAACAGGAGTTTAGGATATCTTCAGCTAGGGATGCTGAATCCAATCCCGAAAGATTTTATAGCTACGATCGATCGGAAGGAAAAACCAGGAAATTTGTAGCTTACTTGAATTTGTTCTCCGAGCTTGTTGAGTTTGCATCGGACGTTTTGTTGCCTGACTAGGAAACATCTTCAGTGATTGTTGGCAAGTTGACTGCCCGAAGTGGCACTGATGATGGTATTTGGCCCGCCGACCATTGGTCACGTGATCGCATGTGATTGGCTGCCTTATTAATTCTTCGTCTCAGTCGCATCCGTGCGTAGATGTCGTCCCAGCTCACGTGTTCGTTGATCGATCATTCACAGGAGCGCCAGGCTTCGATGAACTCTCGTGTTGTTTTTTTATTAGCTTGGCCCAAGATGTGACAGTTATGCCAGTTCATCTTGTTATTTTGGTTGTTGACGTGCGTTGATATGAGAGAATTGGTGTCGTGACGTCGTACGGCTAGTTGATTCTTATAGATTCGAGTTTTTTGTCTTCGACCGGTTTGCCCGATGTAGTGTTTGCCACAGTGCGTGCACTGTATTTTGTATACTACGTTTGCGTTTTTATTTTTCGGTATTGCATCTTTCACTTTTGTGAGCACGTTACGTAGGGTTGCTGTCGGTTTGTGGGCGATAAAAATGCCGTGACGTCGTAGGAGTCTTGATGTCATTTCCGAGATGTCTTTGACGTATGGTAACGCCGCCCGTTGCAAGACATCAGTCTGGTCTTGCCTAGAGCGTGTCGTTAGGCATCTACGGATAATGTTCTTCGGTTAAGAATTCTTCTGGAATAGCTTGTATAGATATTATTCTTCCTCTCTTTGCAGTGTAAGCGTGCTGCTTTTTTCTAGAGCGTTGAAACAACTTCCAAAAGCAGCATTTCTTGTGTGCTGTTGGGTAGTTACTTTTAAAGTTCAACATTTGGTCGGTGTGGCTCGGCTTTTTATAGACATTGGTCTGTAGTTCGCCGTTACTCGGTCTGGTGACTTGCACGTCTCACAACGGTTATTGACCGCTTGTTTTTTTTCCATTGTGAACTGTATACGATTGAATACACAGTTGAGTAATCGTGAAGTTTCCTGAAGTCTTGATCATTTAATAATCACGTAGGTATCGCTCACGTAGCGTACCCATAGGATGGCTTGTATCAATGGTGAAGAGATCTGCTCCAGCCTTTGCATAACGATTAGTCCTTAGATTGGTGAGCCCATAAGGTGCCTCCTATTTGTTCGTAAGATTGTCCGTTGAAGGTGAATTGTGTTGTTAGGCATAAGTTAGGCCATTCTAAAAGGTCTTCTTTGTTAAGTCTTTCTCTATCGGCCATCATTCGTTCGTTAAAAAGTGATGCCATATTTTGCTTCGCTAGGGTGGTGTCGATCGAGGTAAAGAGTGCGATAACATCGAATGAAACTATAATTTCGTCATCTCAGATCTTGATCTTCTGTAGAAATTCTTCGGCTGTTTGAATTGAATGTTCTGACCCATGGGTAAGGTATATTAGTCTTCTCAATTTTTTTGGATAGCTTGTATGAGGGTGCTCCTGGTAGCGATATGATTGAGTGCAGTGATATACCTTCACAATGCCCAGCTCGGGTCCTAAGGCAAAGAGGTCTTTTATAATAGCGCCACTTTAATCCTTCAATCTTCAGTTCTACTGGAAACCGGCTCCAGAAATTTACCACCCTGGGGCAGAAAACGTTTTTCTGGGAGTCTAGTCCACATCACTCCTTAGCAAGTTCGAGTGAATGTCCACGAGTGCCCGGCTCGGGTCTTAAGGCAAAAAAGTTGTTCAAAAGAACGCTAATTAACCCTTTCAAGATCTTGAAGGTTTTAATTAAGTCACCTCTCAAACGATGGCGCGTGAACCAGAAAAGATCTAGGGACTTCAGGCGCGCAGCGTATGGTTCCCCTCACTGACCATCAATCATACGAGTTGCGAGATGCTGTACGCTTTCGAGTCGAACGATGTCCTTCTTGTAAAAAGGACACCACGCTTGGACACAATATTCTAGATGCGTCCGAACTAATGCCTTGTAAAGGGGCAGGAACACATCTGGTCATCTGCTGGATAACACGTATTTCATGCGAAAGATCACTTTGCGAGCATGTTGAGCTGCAGCGGCGCATTGGTCCTCACATTTAAAGTCAGTGCTAACTAGTACTCCCAAATACTTAACACGCTGTGTGGCGTTAACAGTGAGAAAATTACCTGGCACCTGAAATGAAATCTAATCAACCAGTGCTGACAAGAGTTGACCCTTATTATGGTTCAGTGGGAGGTCACACTGGTATGACCAGTTTATGATCCATTCAAGGTCGTGCATCAAGGTATCTTCATACGTTGATCCGATGAATTTCACATCATCCGCGAAAATAAGGCATGGGCACTTCAATGCAGACGACAAGTCATCGATGGAAATCAGGAATCGAAGAGGACTGAGTACCGACCTTTGTGGTACACCACTGATCACTTCGGTTTGATTCGACAGCGTAGATCCTACAAGCTGTAGGTTGCTGTACCAGATGGCATACTTGAGATAAATGGGGTGCCAAAAGTTCGTGACTTAGGTATAGAAGTATCAGGGGACTTTAAATAGGCTGATCAATGCGCAGCTGCTGCACAACGCGCTAGGAGAGAGCTTTTTCTCCTTCGATCGGTTTTATCCTGCAGGTCCCCAGAGGTTTTCTTACCATTATACAAAGCGGTCGTAAGACCACATCTTAAGTATTGCGCTCAAGTATGGTCACTTTATTTGGATAAAGATATTGCCAAGCTGGAAGGTGTTTAACGTTTAGCTACTCGTATGATTGTAGGGCAATCGGGTGGGTTGTATGAGGAACCATTGCTGAGTCTAGAGCTCTTCTCACTAAAATGAAGGCGGCTACATGGGGACCTGATTGAAACCTTCAAAATCATGTTAGGTTTCAGTACTATTCATCCTAGTGAATTGTACGCTCTGGCGCTGTGTGGGTACTCGAGGCCACCGATTAAAACTGGCCAAGCGACATGTCAGATCCAATGTTCGTAAGTTCTTCTCCAGTGAAATGGTAGTAGAATCGACCTCCTAAAGAAGTTGTTTACCCAACTTCGGCAGGGGGTTTTAAGAATGGACTTAACTCTATGTGGCCTTCATTATTTCCTGATTTTTATCCGTAAGGGAATAGTTGCTATGATCTTCATGTTGTCTTTGGAACGCACTAATGTTGCTCCTGACCTTTAAGGTCAACGTCATTTTTATAACATTTTTTAAATTTAAGTTTTCAATATTCCATTACTGACAATGGTTCTCCGTGGCTCGAAAACTGCTCGTCGTAACTCGTCAACTACATAAAATCAACCAATTACTCGTAAGAAATCTCAGGAATCCAAAAGCTTACCGGGACTTGCCGTTTGCGGTGAAACCGGATGTTGAACTTCGGTTTTAGAAGGAATAGAATGCAGCATTTGTTGTACCTGGTTCCATTCTGGTTGCTCAGTTTTGACGCCTGCTGATTTTATTGCCCACCAAAAACGTTCAACTATGCTCTGGTTTTGCAAAGCTTTACAAACCCATTGTTCGTTTTCTGCATAAACTGTTAGATCAACAATCGAAAAAACAGCATCCCTTGAAAAGCGACTGATCCAATTAGTAAAAATAAATGTTTCTTCTTCAAATTTTCAACCGTTGCATATTGAAATACTCGCACCTCATCCCTTTCCCACATTCACGTCGTTAGTCGCGGGAAACTCACCAGCAACTAAAAGTGATGTTACTTTTTCTACAGAGAAATTCACTAAGGTGATGTCATCAACTAGGAAGCCAGTTGCTTACAAGAATTTCCCTGGACAGTCTGATTCATTGGCAATAATATGCTCTAATGTGCCAGAAACTACGTTTCCCTGCTTTAAAACTCGTCAGCAAGCTGACACACTGCAATGGCGTGCATTATGCGATACCCTCCACATGTCTGCTTATCCAGTAGGTTTAGTACGTTTGTCACGTCACCCGAACTCACCTTATTCTGGCGAACCGAGACTACTAAGAGTAACGCTCAACGCAATGGAAGATATCGAAAATGTCTTGCTTGAACTTAAACCGGGGGTCAACTGCAATTCGTATACATCCGGTCATTCCCTGGAGTGAACGCCGACTGAAAAAGCAGCCGTCGTATAATTAGAAAGAAGCAAGTGACAAAAAATATCTTTCTCTATGGCGTTCCGGAACTCGTCGATGACGATGCTGCTAAATCTGCGACCTACGACTGTGATCAGTGGCGTTTTATTCAGTCGAAAAGCAGAATTTCCTGTACTCTTACTACTGCCGTCAAACGCTTACCGAATTCGCTTAATTACAAGGGCCAGGGTCCAAGGATATTGAAAGATACTTTTCATTCTGAAGATATGCTTCACACTGATCTACAGTCGTGGTACCAATTAAAACACCTAGCCTCCGCTGAAATTCGCTCGCGAGCGGCTGCTGACAAGCCAAAACCCAAGTATCCTCTAAACACAGCGATACCCCCCTCTCCTGACGTATCTGCACCATTCTCAAAAAACCTTTAACTGCCGACTACTTCAGAGTCGGCACAATAATTTCCGACGCTGCGGATCCCTGTGTTTCAAGAGAATTCTGAGTTGTTTATACACAAACGCTCAAGGTTTCATCAGCAAACTCCCAGAATTGCGTACTAGGCATGCTTCTCACCCCTTTGATCTCATTGCTATTACGGAGACTTGGTTGTCGGATTCTGCAACAGACGCGGAAATTTCACTCACTGTAATGTCAGTCATTCGTACCGATCGTCCAACCAAAGGCGGCGGGGTTCTCTTATATTTTGCATCCTCATTTATTTGTGAACCTCTAACTCATCACTGCTTACCTCTTGTAGACTCACTTTGGTGTCGTATTTATCTCAAAAATTAGGATTATGTTCTCCTGTGTGTCGTTTACCGCCCCCCGCAAAACGATCCTGATGCTGATAGCAAACTTATTGATTCCATGCGACATGCTTTATCTTTAAAATACAGTCATTTATTACTGATGGGAGACTTTAATTCGCCTAGTTTATCAACAATACGTGCAAGTGATCTCTTTGCATCGGAACTTGATGGACTTATATCAACCCACCCGCTATATAACCATGTGCGCGAAATTACAAGATTCAGTGGAGGAGATGTACCTTCTCTCCTGGATTTGCTGCTAACCAATGAAGAGCTGATGGTTGAAGAAACACATCGAACCACCGTTCGGGAAAAGTGATCATGTAGTCCTAACGTTCTGTCACACTTGTTATGGGAGCTATCCAGTTCAAACGTCTGTTAAAATCAAGACTGTAACAAATTATAATACTTTTCGAGACATCATGTCGGCAAACACTTTTGATTTTTTGCTTAATGACAGTCCTACAGCAACTTGGACTGAATTTGTAACAAGATGGCACTTGCTTCTGAGCCATTCTTCTGTGGCTAAGATAATTCCCTTGAAATCGAAACGTCACAATTCTTTCGTACGCACCAGAACACGCAAATGGATGTGTTATAGAAACGCTGCGTGGAATCGCTTTAAAGTGAGTCAATTGCTATCTGATCGGGAGTGCTACCGACATTTTCGTAATTATTGTACTACACTGGTACGCCAAGACAAGCTGCACCACCAGACTTTCCTTGCAAACCGGTTTGCGTGTATCCCAAAGTCACTATATAAGTATGTCAACGAGCAGCAACATGTTCGCTCTGGTATCCCGCCACTACAAACTGATGGAGGTCCGACTACAAGTGTGAAGGAGGTCGCAAATGCCTTGAGAGCGCATTTCATGCAAATATTCCGCAATTCGGCAAAAAGTTACCGCTATTTTTGCAGCCTGATCTTACCTTCCATATTTCATCGGTTACATTTACTGTTACCCGAGTAAGAAAGCAGATATTCCTGTTTCGTGCAAATTCTTCTGCAGGAATCGATCAAATCACGCCAAAGGTGGTACAAGCAGTCGCTGATGCCATTTCTTAACCTTTTGCGTTGTATTTTCAGCGCTCATCAGACACGGTTGCAGTGCCAGACGGTTGGAAGGAAGGAATAATAACTCCAATATTCAAATGAGGTAACCGCAGTGATGCAGAGAATTATCGGCCAGTTACATTAACTCCGGTGCTGTCCAAAATTATGGAGTCGATCATAGCAGAAGATATAATGAGCGCATTAGAATTCTCGGGTCTGATCACTAGTGAGAAGCAAGGATTTCGCCGTGGTCATTCACGCACTTCAAATTTACTCCTATCTAGAGATAGTTGGACCAGATCAGTCAACCATGGATACGGAGTGGACGTTATCTACCTTGATTTTTCTAAGGCTTTTGACAGAGTTCGCCACGCGGTACTTATTCATGAGCTACGTACTCTTGGAATTGGCCCTCCACTCTTGACATGAATAGCTGCATTTCTGTCCTCCAGGACTCTTCGTGTGCGGGTGCGTGAGACGCTTTCCGAGACATTCCCTACTGAATGTGGAGTACCCCAAGGATCGGTTCTTGGACCAAGACTTTTTCTTTTATTCGTCAATGACATCGGCAAAGAAGTGACATCCCCATTTCTAATGTTTGCTGATGACATCAAAATATGGCGCGAGCTTTCTTGCCCAAACGCTATTAGCGACTTGCAGTCTGATTTAAATTCCCTTTACGCCTGGTCGGTAGCGAACCATTTACCGTTCAATGCTGGAAAATTCGTGTACTTTGCATCCAAAAAGAGGGTAACCCATTTATACCCTGGGTGATGTCCAGCTCCTCGCTAGTCGACAAGAGAGAGACCTTGGTGTGTTAGTTCAGAACGACCTCGGATGTTCGGCTCAATGTATCAAGGCATCACGTGTGGCGAATCGAAACGTTGGTCTACTGAAGCGAGCTCTCGGTCGGTTTGACATACGCTTCTTTCCAGCCCTCCTAAATTCGTACGTTCGCCCTCATTTAGAGTATGCGGTTTCCGTCTGGCATCCGTGGCTGAAGCGTGACGAACTTGTACTTGAGCGGCCTCAACGCCATGCCACGAGACTGGTAAAGGGGCTTGAGTGTTATACTTACGAAGATCGTCTCACTGCACTAAACCTATTTTCATCCAAGTACCGTCGAATCCGTGGCGACTTGATACTGGCGTACAGGATACTCACTGAAGAATGCCATCCCTGTAAAGAACTGCTTGTGCTTGCTACCGGCAATCGTACGCGTGGCCATCATTTAAAAATTGCCCATCAACAAAGCAGGTTGGACTGTCGTAAACACTTTTTTGCCGTTCGTGTTGCACAAACCTGGAACAATCTACCACTTTTTGTTGTGTCTGCCCCTTCCTTTCTATTTTTAAAGACCGTTTAGATATGCACTTGTTTCATTTGCTTCATAACGTTTGAAAAGCTATAACTTTCTATACTCTATGATACTGCACTTTTTTCCGATTTTCAGCGCACAAACTGCTTTCAACTGGAAGTATCAACCAAAGTTTTGTGGTGCTCGCATCCCCATCCCTTACAGTATCAACGTTTTTCTTCATTCGGACCTTAATTTTAACCCTGAACTTTTGAATCCATGTGTACAACATCCTGTGGTTTTCTTTTAAGCTTGTCGCTTTATTTACCACAATATACTATTGACTATTCACTATTGGTGAAGGGAGTTTTTCTGTTGCATTCCAGATTACTCTCATACCAGAAGATATTTGTAAAGATATAGTTTGAAGTTTGTGGCGCTCTTCTGTGGCATACCACCAAAAGAAATCTGGACGCTCGATTGGCTCGTTAGCCACATACAGTCTTGTGCAAACGGAACTGAACTGTCTAGGCCTGGACAACCTGACAGCAAATTAGCCCACATGCAGTCTATGACTGTGTTTCACTTTACTTCAACTAAGCTAGTGATTTCATACAACACACAATGTTCACGCATATTATTGCATTGTTTCCTGAATAGCTGACCTCTCACCGTGCTGGTGAAGATAACCCTACCTTACTTTCCAGATATTCGGAAACAAGAACGTGTGAAAAGTACGAACTGTATACTCGAAATCGAAGTGCCGGGCGCTCAACCGCATACCGTCGAAGGAAATCTGGGCGCGTGATTGGCTTTTAGCCACCTTCAGCCCTGTGCAACTTGAACTTGAACTTGAACTTGAACTTTTGTCGTAACCTTCACATCACGCTCCATTTTTAAAGAGCGACTTCACGCTTATCTCAATTATTCTCGATAAGTTTAACGGATTTTCGCTTTTCCTTCATCTCGATACTGCACCCACTTTCATCTTTCTTTCCAGGTACATATATACGGAACTACGCTGATTCATCTCCCCCTGTATAGACTGTTATGATATATAACTCCACCCTTTACGAAGCATTTGCAAACGACACCGAACCTTCTGAACTCTACCCGACCCCATGTATTGACTATCCTACGGTTAACTTTCAAGCTCATAGCTTTTTGTACCATAATATACTATTGACTATTGAAATGATATAACGCGGAGTTTACAATCACATTGCATGATGTTTGCCGACGGTCTTAAAATATGGCGCACAGTTGTATCATCAAGTGATCGTGAAATCCTGCAAGATGATATTGCTGCAATCAGAAAATGGGCATTACTCCGCAAACTTTGACTGAACGCTGCCAAAATGAAACATTTGGCAGTAGGCATTGGCTATCCGTTCGATTATTGCATGGATGAAATGAAGATACAGAGATGTACGCAGACCCGTGTTCTAGGTACGATTGTGAGTTCTGCTTTGAAAACTGCTTCAAATACTGATAAGGTACGATCAAAAGCCTTTAGATGCTCATGCGCTCTAATGAGAACTTTTGCTGACTGGTCTATACGTATGACAAAACTATCTTTAGCACATACGCTCGACCAATCCTTGAGCATACGCTCGACCAATCCTTGAGCATGGTAGTGTGGCGGCGTTTTCCTACGCGACAGCCGAGGATAACCTCATCGAAATTGTTCAGCGATTTGTAACTAGATTCTGCACTAGAATACGCGAACTGCCATATCCCGAAAGATGTCGGGTGATGAATCTCTTTTCACTAGCATACCGCAGGTTTCGTGGTAACATGATACTTCTTTATCGGATTATCCGGAAAGCAGATTTTCCTGATTTAAGATTGCTTTTTTACAAGTATCTCTGATTGTCAAACAAAGGGTCCCGATTTCTGTTACGCGTTCAAATGGACAGATGGTCTAGCGCATCGGTACATATTTTCATCATGGGCTATCGGAACTTGGAATACACATTCGGCCAATGTTGTTAAAGCTCAAAGCTTGTCTTTGCTTAAGGATGATATCGATAAATTTCTATGGTTTGCAAAGGAAGATTGTTTTCTAAAACGCATCCATCTCCCAGGATATCCTTCTGCACTAAATATAATTGTATTGTGTTGTAAGACAAGAAAAAGGTGGCTGGAAGCCACTAGCTTCGAAGTGGCTTGAAAAAGCTCACTTCTGGTCCAGCTAACTTTGGATTGACGTACTCGCTCCGGATTCGGTGCAACATAAAAAGAGTGTATGTCTCGAAAACTTAACACGGATGTGCAATCATGCAGTTGATACTCATCGTGAGCTGCATGCGGAAACGCGCTGGTGTGTCACTGCCTTTTTTTATCTGTATAGGCTTGAGTAATCTGAATAATCTTAGCCCACGTGAAGTCTCTAACTTTGCGGACTTTGCTTGGGCTAGACTTGTGATTTCGTACATACAATGAGCTGATATCAATGGAAATAGTGCGTCATTTTTATTACCCCTTACATTAACGTTTTCCGTTAACATAAACCATTTCAAAGAACAAAAATGCAAAAACATATGTAAATGTTCAGAATTGTATTCATCGTTTTCTTTTTCACTATTCTTTCCCTTCCGTGTATTGTACACTTCAGTACACGAAAAAGATCAAATGAAACTTTATTACACCTTTTGCTCTAAATATAATTGTATTGCATTGTTGTGTATCAGATTATAAAAGTATGTATACGGAGGGTTTGAGTATACATCGTGCAATGGATGGGTTCATCAGACGTGTGTAAACATTAATGGAATTCATGCAAAGAGTAAAAGTGCAATCACACAAGACGGAATCGAAACGTGTGAGTGTGAGTTTTAGAGCATATATGTCCCCGTAGAGGTAAACTAGACCAGCTAGAAACTTGCCTTAGACTACCGTCGCGCTGAGATTGGACCTTAACGTGGTGCGATGGTTTGTGTACCTTTATGACTCATTGAGCCATACTGGGTGGTGCTTTTTGGTGCCAGCAGAGCTATTCATACCAGGAAGGTCGATGGATAGAGGTCAGACAAACTCAGTCTCAAGCCACCGCCTTGTGGTTCAGGCTTTTTAGCCAAAGGCTCCGGGTGGGGCCCTTTAAGCTAACCCCCTGCTTCGACCTGGGCAACCGGGTAGTATGACGCCCACAAGCAATTATGAAAATAAAGATAAAAATGACAGATCCCGTGCTCTCACGCTCTCAAGCTCTGCTCTCTGCTCAAAATGCTTTACATGATCTCACACTGCATGCAAACATTTTTTAATAACTGTTTTCCGTTTTGTGGTTCTTTGGTTAGCCCTGACAGAAGTGCAGCTTGTTCATCGAGGTTTCCAAATTCAGCCACTTCGAATACTTTGCCTGCTTCGAATGCCTCCATAGCGTTCTTCTGCCCGCGCGTACCATTCAAATTAGCGGCGTTTAATGTACGGACTTCAGCTAGCATCGGACAGCAGGCAGCCTTGGCTCGCACGCTTGATAGCCTCGACGTCGATGTATGCTGTTTGTCAGAAACACGCATGCATAACTCTAGCTCAGTTACACGATTGTCTAACCCTTCGAACTTACGCAAGTCACACTATTTACGTTTGTATGAAAGCACAAGCCTGATCCAGGCAAAGTGCCGCACAGTCAGAGACTGCACGTGGGCTGAGATACTGTCAGGCTGCCCAGGCCTAGACAGATATGAGGGGGAAATAGAAATGGTAGTGAGACTCCAGCGTGTACTCGCATGCAACTCACTACCGTTGGCCAATCAATTTAGCACGATGTTAGCCGCACAGCACAGAAATGCTGCACGATTGCACATCCGTCCACTGATGACGATGCTATGGTATCTCGTCAAGCTGGTGTCGGAATCGTTTTGAGTGAGCGAGCTTAGGTCGCACTGTTAGACTGGATCCCAGTCGACAGTCGCCTTTGTGCAGTAAGACTACAGGGTTCGTGCAAAAAAGGCTGATTTCGCAACCAATCCCGCGACCTGTCTGTGGTTGCTGCCTATGAACCGACTAATTGTAGCTCTGAACTTGACAAGGATGAGTTTTATGGAAGATTACAAGAACTCATTGGACTTGCATCGAGGAGTGACATCGTTGTCCTAGCTGGAGACTTGAATGCACGTGTAGGCCGTCTATCTTTAAACGAGCATTTCGTGGATGGACGGTTTGGTCTCCGTTGTCATCGTAATGACAACGGCGAAAGATTGCTTAGCTTGTGCTCACAGCACAGACTGTACCTTGCCAGCACTAACTTCCGCCATTCGAAGCGTCACTGCTCCACCTGGAGATCTCCATCGGCGGCCTTGTTCACGTAAATTGACCATATTGCTATCAGCTACTCCTGGCGAGGGAGTGTGCAAGATTGCCGTTCCTACTGGGGCACCTGTCTAGAGACCGATCATGCGTTAGTTTGTACTAAGCTCTCGATGCGTTTTGGTGGGAAACGTAGAAATGTTGCAAGTCAGTTGAATGTTGCTAGGCTTAACGATCTCCCGGTTCTCCGAGGGTTTCAGGCCAATTTGAGTCTGCATCTGTCTACAGTTCCCAAAAATAGTATCGATGACCAATGGAGTGGGATTCAAACCTCCTTGGGTTGACTTCCCGTGTAGCTCAGCACTGGGTTTCTGCGAATTCTCTCCAATCAATGGACCAACGTTGGTTGCTTTCTGCTGATAGCATACATGATGCGTCACGAAGGCTTATTAAACGTAAACTGGTTGCCAGTTTGAGAACCGACAGGGAAAGTTGGTGGAGTTCTAAGGCTACGGAAATGGAATATGCGGCAGCTGTAGGCAATTTCAGAAAATTGTTCCAACTCATCAGAACAACTGGAAGCGGGCGACCAGGCATCAGTGAGTTGATACGTGAAGCAGATGGTTTGCCAGTTTTTAACATGCACAGACGCATGGAGCGATGGGCAGAACATTTTGAAGCACAGTTTAACTGGCCTTCTGCACCCACTGATTTCGAGAATACGGAACACTGTACCCCATGGTCGATTTCTCTTGAGGCTCCGACTCAATCAGAGATTTACAGTGTAGTCCGGAGCCTTAAGCGCCATCGGGCATCAGGTGCTTGTGCTTTGCTTCCGTCATTGTTCAAAGATGGCGGTTTCGCTTTAGTTCGCGAACTTCAAGCGCTGTTCGCCAACATATGGGCTGAGGAACGCGTTCCGATCCCTTGGAGAGAATCAGTCATTGCTCCGATTTTCAAAAAGGGACGGCGCGATTCCTGTGAAAATCATCGAGGTATCAGTCTCATTTCAGTAGCTCCTAGGCCGTGCCGGCCGAGGGTGCATTGATCAAAGTTTCACACTCCGTCAGTTACTGGAGCAACGCCACGCTTTTCGTAGACCAACTATCGTGGTATTCCTTGACATCCGAGCGGCATTCGATTTAATCGATCCTGAAAGTCTTTGGAACTGTCTACTGAGACATGGAGTGCCCGAGAAGTATGTTTGGATCTTGAAAGCATTATATTGCCAAACATCGGGTGGGGTTCGAGCGTACGGACAATTGTTGTCCTCGTTCAATATCTCCAGTGGGGTGCGGCAGGGCTGCCCTTTCTCGCCGTTCCTTTTTAACTTCGCGATCGACGATGTCCTGAGAAAAGCTTTAGCTGGCCTGGTGGGCACAGGCGTAGAACTTCTGCCGGGTGAGCGAGCGACCGATCTAGAGTATGCCGATGACATCGCACTTCTGGGAGATGACCCTCATATAATGCAACAAGCCCTGGACCGCCTGGCACTGGAAGCTTCAAGGTATGGCATGTGCTTTGCGCCTAACAAGTGTAAAACACTTACCCAGGATTGGAGCGGCTCTCTTCCAAACCTAACTGTGTGCGATGTCAATCTTGAATTGGTCGACCGCTTTGTTTACCTTGGCAGTTGTATCTCCGCTGGAGGTTGTGTCGAGGACAAGATCTCACATCGTGTTCGCAAAGCGGGTGCAGCGTTTGCTAACCTTCGCCACCTGTGGCGTCGACGCGATGTTTCACTCCATACTAAAGGCCGAGTGTACAACGCAGTGGTGCGTGCTACACTCCTTTATGGCTGCGACACCTGGTCTATCCGAGCGGAAGATGTCCGTCGGCTTTCTGTTTTTGATACCCGTTGCCTGCGTAGAATTGCTCGCATTCGGTGGCAGCATCGTGTTACAAATATAGACGTCTGCAAGCGGGTGTTAGGACCAGGTGGCCACGGACTGAGAGAAATGCTGATGCTTGCTCGCTTGCGATGGTTGGGACATGTTTTAAGAATGCCTACTCACCGTTTACCGTACCGCGCCTTATTCGCAGAGCCTAACAGAAGCTGGGAGAAAAGATCGGGTGGCCAGTCCATGACGTGGCGCGTTGGGATGAAGAAACTCACCGTAGCGCTAGGCTCAGTTGGGCGTATTCGTTTGCCTGGGTGGGGTCCAAAAGCTCCACCTAATAGATGGCTAAAAACCTTACGCGATATGGCTACAAACCGAAGTCAGTGGCGCCAGTGTATTTTATTATGTGTCATAATTTTTTTATTCGGTATTATTGTACATAAAAAACAAAACAAAAAACCCAAAAATCGCATGCAGTGAAACTAGAACAACAAGCTGCTTTTTGTGCATTTGCTTTTCGTATTCCGCTTGCCTGCTCTCCCTTTTCCACGCGCTTGCTTATCTGCTTCATATTGCTTGGCACTTTGTCTGGCTCCAGACTTGTGCTTCATGATGATGATGATGAACTGGAAGCAGCCTAAGTCTTCGTGCTGGACATTCATCCACAGTCAATCTTGGTATGAGAGCACAAGCCTGATCCAGGCAAAGTGCCGCACAGTCGGAGACTGCACGTGGGCGAAGATACTGTCAGGTTGCCCAGGCCTAGACAGATATGAGGAAGAAAAAAGAACAGGAAATGGTAGTGAGACTCCAGCCTGTTTCAGCATGCATCTCACTACCTCTGGCCAATCAATTTAGCACGGTGTTAGCCGCACAGCACAAAGTACTTCACGATTGCACATCCGTGAAGTAATGGATTCGATCACAGACTCACTAGTGCATTATACAGAGAAGCAGCATTTCTTCCCTGGAGCGCAACACGGGTTCTGACGTCATCTTCCTTATTTGACTAATTTTATGCTTGCCAGTATGAATGCATGTATGAAATCACAAGCCAGATCCAGTCAATCTTAGGATTAGGGTTACACATAACGCAATATCTAATGAGGTGATGCGATGCAGCGCAAAATGAAAATAATTATTTAAGTAACGGAAAGTTACATTACTGTTTGCGAACACATGTACTGTATGGAAAAAATGGCAGGTTTTGTTGTTAGCTGCACAAGTGAACAGAGCCGTCATCATTTACGGTTCCTAATCGTTGTCATATCACACCGGTGAGCAATTATGCTGTACTGTTTTACTCGCCTGAGCAACCTGACAGTATCTCAGCCCACGTGCAGTCTCTGACTGCACGGCACTTTGCCTGGATCACGCTTGTGCTTTCATACATACTGTTTTACTCTATAGGTGACCACATCAAATAAGCTGCATGCGTACACCTAGGTAACCTGACATTAAATCCTCAAGTAGCGTCCGACAAAGATGTCCGATTTCTCCGTTTTGTTCAGTTTTGTAATTGATGCCATCATGGTATTAAGCAACGAAGGAGCCCCAGCTTTCGGAGTTCACATAATGCCAGGCGGCAAGCTTCTCGACTTGGACTATGCTTATTATATACTTCTTCTCTTCGACTCGTACACAGATGCACAGACGATACTGAACAAGCTAGCTAGTATTGTGTCCGCATTTGGATTGCGTTTTGCACCCACTAAGTGCAGTGTTCTGCTGCAGGACATCGATTTATCAAACAGCACTTTATTACTTGACAATCAGGCGCTCGAAATCGTAGATCATTTTACGTATCTCGATAGTTGTATCAATAATTCTGCATTGTTAGACGAAGAGGTTTCGGTACGCATTTCTAAAGCGACCGTAGCATTTTGCAACCTAGGTCACCTCTGGCGCCAGAAAGGACTGTCTTTTTTACTCAAGAGTAGAGTCTATAAAGCGACAGTTCGGGTTGTGTTACTGTATGGGTGAGAAACCTGGACCTTACGTAAAGAACACATTCAGCATCTCCAAGTATTTGACAACCGATGTCTCCGTAACATTTTAGGAGTTAGCTGTTACAATCGCATACGCACCGATGCTCATCGAAATAAATTGTTCGGTAGTAATGTTGATATAGACAAGCAGATCAACCTGCATAGGCTACGCTGGTTTGGTCACGTTTTGCGATGCCAAACCACCGACTTCCAAAACGGATTCTTTTTGCGACGCCACATCCTGATTGGCGTAAATCTCGGGGTGGCCAAACCGTCGCATGGCATAGGCAGATAAAAACCCTTACTAGTAACCTTTCCAAAGTCGGCGCAGCGCGTCTTCCAGGCTGGTGTCCCCGCGATCAGATATCACAATGGTTAGTTACGCTTAAGGATATTTCCCAAAACCGTGTTCAATGGCGGTCTTGCACTAAGCACATTCTTGGAGTGTTTGCTTAACCTTGTATGTTGTCAAGCGGAGTGACGAGAAAAGCTTGTTATGATGCATGACAGTGAAAGCCGCAAGGAAGCTCCCATGCTGATGTCGCTCAACTCGTTCATGAAACTTGTTTGAGTGCATGTTCCATTCGAGATGTAGGCACCTCTTCCCAATTTGTTTGTGCTTACTCTTCTATAGAAGCCGTAGCAATTTAAGCCCCACCCTTCATCATCTTTTAGGATTTTACTTTTTCATGGTTGTATGGCAGTTAAGCATTTGGTACGTGCTACCGGTGTAATGCTGTCTATGATGATGATGATGATGATGACATTGACTCATCTGACATGCAATCTGCAGTTGTAACACTTAACTTTTGTGCGGCTGGCTCACCGGTGTGATTAGGTGGCTTCGTTGTGTGTGTGTGTGTATGTTGTTGATCTCCTTCGGTTGACGTTGACCATGGATCTACATCATGAGCACATTGAATTTTCATGCTCCACAGCTTTTCGCGTGACTCAACAGTTCGATTGGATTGGAACAATCTCTTTCGATGTTAATTGCACGACGTTGACGTGATCCATGATTAGCAGCTGAGTGCAGTATCTGCTCTTCCCGGCTTTCAGACGACACTTTACGCTGCCTGCAGTGTAAGTGGTCAACTGGGTGTTCTTTCCAACACGTAGGTTCAATGTCAATAGCTTTCATATCTCTTTTGAAAACGCCTTTGTACCGCAAGTGTGGTACGCATGACCCAGCCAGCATAGGCGGCGCTGTCGTAATATGGTGTGGTATGAAACCACAAGCCTGATCCAGGCAAAGTGCCCTACAGTCAGAGACTACACGTGGGCTAAGATACTGTCAGGTTGCCCAGGCCTAAACAGATACGAGAAGGAAAATAGAAATGGTAGTAAGACTCCAGTATAGTATGGTTAACCTGCTCTTTTAGCAGCTTTACAAAGCACTTCAGCATTTGCCCTTCTACGTTACGTTCTAAATACGGTGGATGCTCCTTAGATGGAAAGCATTTGGCTTCCGTTCGTGACGAATGGATGGTCTAGGTTTCACCCCCGTAAAAAGCATTTAGTATCCTCCATACACTCAGTTGTGTCTTCGCAGCCAGCTTGCGGTTTCCCCAGCTACGAGATTTTAATCGGGACAAAATGACAGCTGCTCTGCCAATTCGCTTATCAATCTACCTGTCTAGCGACCGGATCGCTCTCCATTTCCGAATTCAATTTAGATAGAATCCTGTCTCCTGAAAGTGAGCTGTAGACGAAAACAAATAATCCGCGCAAATCGTCGTGCATTTCCAATGGTTGGTATCCGCCTTACGTTCTTGGTGCCAGATATCCACAGCCCCACGTATGTCCTACACACCTTACCTCATTTATCGAAGTATACACTATATATCACTCTTAGCTATTTTTAATCGATTGGGATACATTTTTCAGTTCTGATTTCCAACTCCAGGTAACCGGTTAGTAATTTTTCGAACGTTCAATGGTGAATTAACTTTCAATCGGTGACTGTAGTCAATGGATGGATGTGAACTGGATTTGCTACAAAAGGAGCTTGAAGCTGACCAGACTGATGTGTTTCAGTATGTCGATCAAACACTGAAGCAAAAAGCCAAAACGTTGATTGTCGAGGATTATGAACTTTTGCAAAAAATTGGCCAAGGTACTTTCGGGGAAGTTTTTCGAGTCCGGCACAAGCCCACGAAAGAACAATTTGCATTGAAACGGCTCAAAATGGAACAAGAAACGGAGGGGGTATTTTTATTGTCCATACTTTTCTAACTAATGTGCAGTTCCCGGTCACTGCATTACGAGAAATCCGTATTCTCACTTCATTGTGTCACGAGAATGTCGTTTCATTGCGCGGTGTCTGTCATAAAAGAGGTTTTCTTTTATTCATTCTAATCTGTTTTGCCCTATAGCTGGACCTGCAAGCAATGCTCGATATGAGTTCTATTTGTTGTTTGACATTTGCGAGCATGATTTGGCTGGTTTACTCACATACAAGGTGGAATTCAGTCTCGGGGTGAAGAAAAGTATTATGAAGCAGTTGTTCAATGGGTTGGCATTCTTGCACAAGTAAGTCTGCATTACCTGGATGCTGTGCTATCAATATAGTGCTGTATCTTTGCTTCTTATTGTGATTATTTGCAACAATATTCGTTGTCCTATTTTTTACTAATGACGAATAATTTCGACGAACTTTGCTCTTTTATTCGGTCTGTAGTAATGTGACAACTTTAGTGTCGCCATTTTTAGTGATAGACTTAGAATTACAACATGGATTTTACATTAAGTCAAGTTGGCCACAAAGTCTGTGCTCCGTTCTACCCATGAGCTATCCTACGTTGAAAACCCATGAGCTGTCACTTCGCTGAGCGTTATTCTATGTATCTATAAAATCACAAGCCTAATTCATGCAAGCGCCGTGCACTCGGAAACTACACGTTGGCTAATATACTGTCGAGTTGCCTAGGCCTAGAAATGAAAATGAGAAAGTAGCAAATATACTCCAGCATGCATCCGCATTCAGCCCAGTACCTTCGGGAAATCATTTCAGCTCAATATCGCCTATGCACTGTAGAAATACTGCGCAATTGTACATCGCGCACCTGGGCTTGACTAAGCAATTCAGGCTTTACTTTGTGGTCATGGATCCATCGATTTCCACCTCTTCGTTTTCATTAGGAAAAAGGGCCAACTGTCGCTACTGCTAATACTGTCACGAATTTACAGTCGTGTAGTACATCTATTCTGCACAAGTAAAACCATGCTACCGCTAGTGAACTGAATGCGAGAACACACTGGAGTCTCACTGTCAGCCCACGTGCAGTCTCTGACTGTGCGGCACTTTGCCTGGATCTGGCTTGTGCTTTCATACCATACCATACCACTCTCATTATATTTTTCTATTATATCTGTCCGTACCTCGGCAGCCTGACAGCGTTTCAGCCTTCGCGCAGTGTACGACTATGCGGCATGTTACAGGATCCAAGTATATGATTATTTGCATACATAATTGTACTGCCAGACGGAAAAATTGTAGCTAAGACTCGTATGTCACATCTCAATAGCCAACACTTTCGGAAATATTTGTTGCGTTACTGCTTTATACCATTTGTCATTAGTATATGCTCCGCACGAATCTCTATGTGCTTTGTTCTTCTCAGTCGTTATAGTTTACTTTAGTTCATTATATGGTTCATTCAGATGCATTTATTATTATCACGTTCTACCCCGGATTGTGATATTGAACAAATAAATTTACTTATCAGGCCGTATTGGAATTCGACTTCAAGCAATCTTGTACCGCGTGTATGCGGTTCATCAATGCTATTTATTCCGGCATCACAGTTCTCTTTAACGTGAGCTGATCTAACCCGCATCGTTCAAAAATAAGCCTCAAGATAGAGCTCTTCAAATTTCTTTCAATTCTTTCGCAAAGTGCAAGAGTGCAGTACGATTTGTACTCATTACACCAAGATTCAGTTCAGTGGGTTACTTGAATGGTTAATTGTTTTCTTTCATGTTCGTCTGTTTGTTCTGTACAAATGTTCAATCGTACAGAACTTCTGTGCTGTGCGGCTAGCACCGTGTAAAATTGATTGGCCACTGGCATTGAGCTGCATGCAGAAACATCCTGGAGTCTCACTATCATTTCTATTTTGTTTATCGTATCTGTCTAGGCTAGGGAAGCCTGACAGTATCTTAGCCCATGTGCATGCTGTGAATGTGCGGCACCTGCATCCGACTTGTGCCTACATACATACATACTGTTTTTCCAGAACTGGAATTTCGGCGCAATGCAGTATGGCCCTTCTCATTCTTCTTCCCGTCCACCACCACATTAAATTACTTCATGTCCAATTAATTAGTTTTTCTACGGCGCATTTGGTTTCATAATTTTAGGCTAGACAAGCTTTTACGTTTACACCATTTTTCGGAGCTTGTTATTTCCACAAACTTTGTAGTCTATGGTTTGATACTATGTGTGCACATTCTGAGATTGGTCTTGTTGTTTTGCTTTTTTAATACCACATAATCTTGTTAACTCGAATCTTCCTCTTTAGAAACAATGTCCTGCATCGGGATTTGAAAACATCCAACATTCTAATCGATAAGAAAGGTGTGTTGAAAATCGCCGACTTCGGGTTAGCCCGACAAACTGCCAACCCTGCTCGACCTGACCGACCTGCTCGCTATACCGGCAGAGTAGTCACCTTGTGGTATCGACCGCCCGAAGTGTTGTTAAATGATCGTTACTACGGTCGCCCGGTAGATTTGTGGGGCGCTGGATGTATTATGGCTGAGTTGTGGACAAGACACCCCATAATGCAGGTAGGTTTGGCTATTAAAACATGAATCTGAACCTGCGATTTGTGTAGGTTCTTCGTGCAGCATTTCTGTGCTGTGCGGCTAACATCGTGCTAAATTGATTGGCCAACGGTAGTGAGCTGAATGCTGAAACACGCTGGAGTCTCACCACCATTTCTATTCCCCCCTCATATCTGTCTAGGCCTTGTCAACCTGACAGTAATATCGCCCACGTGCAGTCTCTGACTGTGCGTCACTTTGCCTGGACCAGGCTTGTGCTTTCATACATACATACAGGTTCTTAAACACGGCTCTTCCCGTCTAATGAACAGTTGCACGCGGCAGGAATCCTTACTTCTCTGAAACTTTATAGCCATCTAAGTTCTGTGTTCTTTCCCATGACGTTGATCATTTTAACTTCAGTAGAATCGAATTGCCTGGGTATTTCGGTGGTTGTATTAAAATTACACCACCACTACTTGACAAGTTTACTCAGTTAGACATGGCGAACTAGCTACCGAGAAAGATTTGTCAACAAAGCTCTAGGACAGAGTTTAAAAATGAAACAGCATTTGTTGTGTCTAGGTCTATGCAACCTGACAGCATTTTAGCTCATGTGTAGTGTGTGGCACTTTGCCTGGATCATGCTTGTGCTTCCATACAATCGTTCAGGATCTCTGGCGGGTCGCCACAAAGCTTCTTTGTTTACCCGTTCCTTTTTAATTTCGCTATCGACAATGTCTTAAGGTAAGCTTTAACTGGTCTAAATGGCGCGGGAGTTTAACATTTTCCGGACGAGTGGGTTACGCAAATGTCATCGTACTGCTGATAGATGATCTTCATATAATGAACTTGATGCTTCAATGTACGGTATGTGTTTTGTATATAACTAAGATAGTGTTTTCTTTGTCGACACACTTCCATCTTGATTTTAGTTCATTCATCAATCGCCATTTTAATGTACGTGTGCACCCCATGATGATGAGAGTGATAATAAATTTTTTAAAGCATTTATTTATGAATGAAAGCACAACCCTGATCCAGGAAAAATGTCGCAGTCACATAACTGTACGTGGGTTGCCCAGACCTGACAGTGTTAACCGCACAGCACAAAAGTAATGCACGATTGCACATCCGTGCATACTGTATAAATTTATTCGTGAATCATTTTCGGTGTATTAGAAATTCGTTTGGGTAATGACGATCATGCTAATTTTAAGGCAATACTGATCGCTTTGTTGTGTAATCCTTTTGACAATGACAGCCCCTTTTCCTGATTTTTGTTCTTCTCTGGCCGATGTGGACAGTTGTTATGGGTTTCAGGCATGTCTGATTTAAGAGCAGTAATCTGCGTTTATGGCGATATGTAATGACCGGTCAATGAACACTTTATTCTCGGCGTCTATGTGCTCTTCGTTCAATCGCATTTGCCGTTCCCTGCCCTAAAGAAGACACTTTACATTCTTCCTCTAAAACGACCTATAAACTGCTTCTAAAGCGTGGGGTCAACAGGAAGAGCTTTCCTCTCGTGATCACTCACCAAAGCGGAGGGCCTTCAAATCGGCCGTGCACAAACGATCAATTTTCTCCACATTATTTTTCGTCATTTTTCTTAATTTATCATGTTTTCATATCATCAAAGGACGATTTTTAACGCGCACAGTTTAAAACAATTACGTGATATCGTGTTTTCTAGTGAGACTTCTGATATAAAAAACTTTGGCTATGCTATTCGGCAAAAACTAGATAATATTTTGAAGCAAGCATTGAAAAAGAAAAGGAAACATCGTGCAGGCTGGCAAGTCGCTCTTCGTCGACGTCATGACTTATCTAGAATGCCTTTACCTTGTATTTTGTCATCAAACGTTCGTTCGCTGTGGTCCAAGTATGATGAAATTTCTCAACTGCTCACTTCAAAAATTTCAAAGCATACAGGCATTGCCATGTTCCAAGAAACATGGCTTCACTCGGCAATAGAAAATGAGTTGCTCTACATTGAAGGATTCAACTATTTTCGTCTTGACCGAACCTGTCCCTTGAGAAATCGTGGTGGCGGTGTTATCACATATATTCGAGACGACTGGTGCTCATGCTGCAAAGAGATTTTCACTTTTGACAAGGTTGAAATATCCTGCCTGGCTGTCGAATGTAAACCCCGATATCTTTCTAATTTTCAATCCCTTATTTTGATAAATACTTATGTTATCCCAAATTGTCAATCAATCGTTTTTAATGCTTTCATCGATGAACTTCTTATGAAACTTGCTCCTTTTCAAAATTCTTTGATTCTCTTAGCTGGCGACCCCAATGACTGCAATGTATCTATGTTTTTCCCTATTGTCGCTCAAAAATGTTGTTCATTTCTCAACTCGAGCTGACGCATTTTTGGACTTTGCCCTAACAAATGCACCGCATCTGTTCCTCGCCCGCAAGTTTGCTCCAATTGGTAATTCTGACCATTGCGTTATCAAACTTCTCCCAAAAATTTATGGTAGCACTGGACATAGACACCTCACCCGCAGTAATGGCAAAAAGGTGACTTCCAGAGCTTGCCAGCATGACAATATTTCAACTCTCAAAGACATGCTTTCTACCACTGATTTCAACATTTTTCATGAAGATGATGTCTCCGTCGAATGTGATGTTGTGACATCTTATCTTAACTTTTGCTTTGAAATCTGTTGTCCTAAAGACACTATCTTTGTGAGTCCTCACCGTTTT
>JACCGJ010020049.1:0-62623 GCA_013407085.1 Atriophallophorus winterbourni
AAACGGGATTTCCCCCTTCTGCTTTCGATTCAGAAGAAGAAGAAGGAAAAACGTGGACGTTTGCTTCTTACGATATTTTGATATTGTTGTGGATATCCGAGCTATTTATTGTTGTGGATATCCGAGCTATTTCAAGATTATTACCAGAACTTTTATTCTATTTTCAACGGATTTGTACACGGTTCATCATCATCATCATCATCATGAAGCACAAGTACACGGTTACGACTCGTAAATCTGAAAAAGGAGATCATGCAGCACCAACTGCAAGGAAGCCTCAATAGAATGGGGGCTCCGCTGCTCACTCTGGGGATTTTGTCTGGTTTGTTCGAAACAGGTCGCCAATAACGCTATAGCTGTTCAATGTGAAATATGCTCAATGTGGATACATATTCGATGTGGTGGAATGAAGCCGGAGATGTATCGTTGGCTTCGGAAAAATTCATTCGCACGATATGTAAGATATGCCTTCCACCGACTGGTTTCAAGCTCGCAGGTACTCAGCTTCAAGTTGACACGGCTTCTGCTAAAACCTCTGAATGTATTGATGGGGGAATTGTAAACAGTGGCTCACCCTCGAAGGAGGATGAACACTCCACATTTTGTGTACAGCAAGTTTGCGTGCAATCTGAAGATGTACGCACCTTTGCGGAAGTTGCTTCCTCGCCTGTACTCGGTTTTGCCGGTGCAACGAACGTTTTTAAGTTCAAAGAGGTCCAGGAACTATCACAGCTAGATAAAACTATCAAGAATAAACACCAGGGCTTTACCACTGTTGAGATTAGAAAATCCTGCATCATTCTTCACAATGCGCCGGAGCAAACAGGTTCTTTGGCGATAGACAGGGTTAAACACCAACGCGATTTCTTAAACTCTGCTCTTGCCCCCCTTTTCGACGAAGGTGAAAAGGGTGTAACGGTACGCACAGCGTTTCGTCTAGGCCGAAGGCCAGTGCCAGGTGATCGCCGAAGACCGTTAAAGATTGTGTTAGACTCTGCTGAGCAGATGACCTTACTGCTAAAGAGGGGTTACAGGTTAAAGGGTAGTGAACTTCGACTCCTGCGTGATCTCTCTCAAGAAGATCAGGTGAAAATGCGAAAAGTTACTCAGGAGATTAGCGAGCGCAGAACCACAGGTGAAACTAACTTGCGCACTGAATTTTCGGGTCGTGAGTATGAGGCCAAAAGTTCGTTGGCAACCTCTGACGATAGGCATTCGGAGGGATCTGGATCTTTGAAAGTGATAGATTTTAATGCGAAGAGCTTGAGAAACAAACTGGATAAACTCTTTGATCGAATAAGTCAGGACCCTCTAGTGATCATTGCGGTGACGGAAACCTGGCTCTCACCTGAGCAGGATGATTCCGAGCTGGCCCTACCTGGATATAGACTCTTTCGCTCAGATCGAACAAACGCTAGAATCGGTGATGGGGTTGCCTTGTACTTCCAACAACATATTTCCGTCGCAGTGTTGGCTCGCTTCCAGCAGACTGCCGGTATGGCTGAGAGTTTATGGTGCCGTATAAAGACTGCAGCTTCATTTGCCACGATAGGTATTGTTTATCGTTCTCACAATACTCAGGTAGATACTCTGATATCACAGATATGTCATTATGGTAGATCCTCAAACTGCTTGATTATTGGCGATTTCAATACTCCTAGTATTGATTGGACTTCGCTAGAGGAAGGTTCTTGGTCATTCGAGCAGGACTTATTGGACGCTGTGGTTGATGTGGGCCCCGTGCAGCATGTTTCCTATCCGACCAGAGTAGGCCCTACTGGGTGCGAGTCCATTTTGGACTTGGTATTCACTCCAACGCAGTCCGATATTACTCAGCTTCGGACTGAAGCTCCATCAGGCTGTAGTGATCATGCCACCTTAAAAGTTTTACTTGGAAACGCAACACTGGCGCGTTATGAAACAATGGAACTCATTTCCGGATAGTGTTGTACATAGGAATTTGCTGAAGATATTCGAAACGAATTTGGATGAATAATTTGATATCTTGGGTTTTTATGAAGAACTTACTTATAACAATCCGTTCTGATTACATTAATTTTCTTTGCATATTTGCTTATCAGCTTACATACTATTTCAAAATACAGAATTACTGCCATTTTATCCAATTATCTTTTTCTGTGCAGTATGTATACAGTCGGCGTTTGCGGTTTTTCTGCGTTTGTGCCGCTGGTGTACCGGGTTAAATTTATTGTGTCTATGTATCACCATCTTTGATTATCACTTTGTGTTTTCAGCTTATTTTTGTCATATCAGGAAGTAGTTATGCCAGGACGTAATTAATGCTCATCTGGCTACTTATCTACTTGTTATTTTTGTGTGAAACCATCGCCTTCCCATTCGTGGCACTGGTACCTTTGTCGGGTTTATTGGCAGCTTGGTTCGCGAAAAATCAGCTCGAGTGCCTATTCCGTGAATGTTGCTCCGCTACTGTGATTTTCAACCAGACTGGCTTGAATTACTCACTCAGACACGTGTTACATGGGCAACATATTGCGGCGGAACGCGTGTATTATCATCTTTCCGCTCACATGCTTGATCCGAATCCCCAGAAGGCATTGGCGTTGTCGTTTCATGGACACACTGGCGTCGGTAAAAATTTTGTCGCTGATCTGATTTCTAAAAGTATATTCAAAACTGGAACAAACACCCGATTCCGCCACACGTTCGATGCAACCATCCATTTTGTACATGAATCTAAGATTGCATTTTATAAGGTGGGTAATTATTGTAATTTCATTGGATTTCGCGTTTTATTTTCCTAAAGCTGAGAAACGGAGTTGAAGTTTCGATGTTACAATCGTTTGTATCTAAGTCTCGCAAATTACCCATCTTGGCCATAACAGTCTTATTATTCATCTAGCTGATGGTATCCCTTGGTTCAGTGGCGGTCTTGCAGTAAGCATCTTCTTGAATTGTTTGCTTATTCATGTATATCGTCAAGTTGATTAACAAGAAAAGCTTGCGATCATGCATGGCAGTGAAAGCTGCAAGGGAGATGTCGTGCTGATCTCACTTTACTCGTTTATGAAACTTGATAGAATACCAGTTCCATTTAAGGTGTGGACACTTCATCCCCCCGTGTCCATCTTTTAGAATTTCTTTTTTAATGGTTGTTTGGCATCCGGCGTAGTGCTGTCCCTGGTGACTGATGATCACCCTTTTTACTTCCCACGAATTTATGAGCTTAATAATTTTGCTCCTTTGAATATAAATGTCCCAATCAAACGCGACCAGACGATATGCAGAAACAACTTGAAATAGTTAAACCATTAACTGGCTTATAAATCATCGCAAAAAATGAAGTTTGCCAGTT
This sequence comes from Atriophallophorus winterbourni, assembly GCA_013407085.1. Taxonomy (NCBI): domain Eukaryota; kingdom Metazoa; phylum Platyhelminthes; class Trematoda; order Plagiorchiida; family Microphallidae; genus Atriophallophorus; species Atriophallophorus winterbourni. The sequence goes on from JACCGJ010020049.1 coordinate 3,335, forward strand.
ATTTTTGTTGTTTCTCATTTGGTTTTCTCGTTTTTTGACTTTTGCCCAGTCGTTACAAAGGCAAATGATGCAAATATTTTCGACATATCACATTATATTTTGCTACTGCGGTTTAAGGCTAAGCCTTGCAAGATTTTCAACTAATTCTGATCAAGTCAGAGAAGTCGCAAGCTTAAGCCCGATGTACGTTCTCCTCAACAGACAGTCGGACTTTCCTTTCAATCTATGTGGATGAGCAATCGTGCAGTACTGTGTAGTTAACACCGGTAGTGAGCTATATGCGAAAAGCCGCTGGAGTCTAACTGCCATTTCTATTTCTATTATCGTTTCTTATATCTGTCTAGACCAGGGCAGCCCGACAGTATATTAACCCACGTGCAGTCTATGACTGGATCAGGTTTATGGCTTCATATACATGTGAATTAATGCAGATTATTTTTAATGGGGCAAAGACGTTAGCATAGACTGTCTTAACCAGCAAAGACAAGCAATCGCCAGCCAATTCTGTATTTTAGCATGACAGCATGTAATTGTTCATATGCTGCTTGTATACCTACAACACGGATGTGCAATCATGCAGTATTTCTGTGCTGTGCGGCTAACATCGTGATTGGCTACCGGTAGTGAGCTGCGTGCTGAAACACGCTGGAGTCTCACTACCATTTCTTTTTTCTTTCTATTTCTTTTGCCATATTTGTGTAGGCCAGCGCAACCTGACAGTATCTCAGCCCACGTGTAGTCTCTGACTGTGCGGCACTTTGCCTGGATCAGGCTTGTGCTTTCATACATACAGTACACCTACCGCATGGCTCTCAGCTTAGCGAAATAAGCGATTGCGGCCAATCACGCATGGTATGGTATGGTATGTTATGAAAGCACAAGCCTGATTCAGGCAGATTGCCGCACAGTTAGAGATTGCACGTAAGTATTTAGAAAGTAAAAACTATGGTCCCTTCAATAATAATCGTTCTCGGCAAACATGGGCCATTTTCCACGTTATCCGTGGTCATTTTCATATCTTTCAAACTCGTGAGAGGAGGTCATCAGGGATAGCATCGGAGCGGTAGCAGGTCACGAAGCGCAACAGTCACACAACCATGTCACGATATAATTTTTACTAGACATCAGAAACTTGATTGTAATTTTAATGAAAAGCAATTCACTTATTGCCGTAATAAATTTTCTTTCAATTGCTCGAAGAATGTGAGCGTGACCATGTGGTGTTTGCTGCTTATTTACACATATCTTACCATAATTGCTCAGTGATTCTGAATGTTTCCTGAAATATCATTCAGTGTTAACAAAATTGTTATGCACTGTTTTACTGTATATCACATTGAACGCTGCAGGAGAGACTGCAATTCCTAAACCGAACTGTGAAGCCTCGCAAAGCTTTGCGAGCGATGAACTTATCATGTTACTCAGTACTACTTCCTATACGCATCAGCTGAAGGGCGTCAGTGGCAACAACAATTAGTTTTACTGATAATTCATACAGAATGGAATATATCTTCAGCACCGTATACCCCTATCACACTTTTTCACACTTGTAACGCAATTCACTATGTTTGTTTGTTTCGACGTTGTTTCTCATGCTCTATTTAGGAAAGCTTGCATCGCGAGCTTAGCAACGCTGTGAGATCTTGTCCTTATTCTTTATTCGTCTTCGATGAAACGCACAAAATGCCCGGTGGAATTCTCGATGTTCTCTCTCCTTTGCTGGATATTCGTCAATCGGTTGATGGCGTCGATTTTCGACGTGCTATCTTCTTGTTCTTAAGGTAATGTTATCGATTCACCCTTAAGTAAGCCATTTGTCTTCACTTCGATACCGTATTACACATTATTCATCAGCCAGTTTAGTGCTTTTTGCCGTTGTTCAACCTATCCATGAAATTGGAAGCCTACAGTGAGCGAATTACCGCACAATCCGTAGCGGTACATGACTGTGATACAATGACTCAGTCGTTCTCAGATCTCACCTATTTCCTTTTGCTGAACTGTTAAACCAATGAAGTGTTTGAAATAGCTGCCCGTACAGCCTTTTTTGTAGCCTCTTGTGTATTTGCTCTTGGCAATCAGAAAACGGGTCATAGAGTGCCCTCATAGCATACAAAAATGTTGCAGTCATCGACTGCACGTGTTCCACACATTACCAAGCTGCTTTGATTTAGACAATTCAGAAAGCTGAAATGGCAGTTCAGGCGCTTACTAATAGCAATCACTTTTGCACAGCGTCGCTATTACAGAAGTACTGCACAATTAAAATTCGGAGTCATGGTTGTTTTTTCAGTACTTGTCTGCTTTTTCTCTCGTTTATATCTCACGTAGCTCTTAATTGTATTTGTATATTGTGTCTTGCATGCTGATCGCATGAAACTGCGCATCGTTTTAGCTGCTAGTAGAGATGAAGATTTGTTTCTTTGCGCATAATTGTTGTTTATCGAGAACACTATAATCGATGCTTCAATACTTCAATTTGGAGATAATTCCATCTCCCGAACATCAATTTGACCGAATCGTGATTGCGTTTAATCGAGGTTTCTGTTTTGTTTGAGAATCCTCATGCATTTTCTAAAAACCGACAACTTTGCGATTTCGAGGATAAATCCTCATTTGCAAATTCAAATTTAGTTTTGAGCGATCTGGTTATGTAGTGTTTGATCTTTATAACTGATCTTATTTCAAGATTTTGACAGTGTCCCAAAAAAATTTCTGGTTGTTTATCGTGGAGCAGGTTATTCTCAAGAAGTGTATGAAATCACAAGTCTGATCCAGGCAGTGTCGCAGTCATAGAACGAACGTGTGCTGATATACTGTCAGGTTACCATGACCTAGAGAGATATGTGAAATAAATAAGGTTGTAAGAATCCAGCGTGTTTCCACGTGTAGCTCATTACCGGTGACAAATCAGTTTAGCGCGGTGTTAGCTGTACCTATTGTTGCTTGCTGTTTTAAGATCGAACGAATCAACGAGAACAACCACACCGTCGGAAGACAACGCATGGTTGTGAGGCGTTAATCAACTAGAATATTCTAGAATACAAAGCAGCTTAAGAAAATGAGTATATCCGGTGAGTCACGCCATACGTATGCTGTGAGCATAATAACACAAAATGACATTTTCCTCGGGCGTGGTTGATTTTGCTTCTGCCTCCGAATTTTCAGAAGACCAAGGTTGTGAAACTGGTTCGGGTGATGTAGTGCTCTGATTATACGGTGTAATCTCGAGTGACTGATTCATCCGACTTAGCTGGCGAATTAACATTGTCTTCTCTCGGCCGTCCGGTTGTCGAATATGATCGAACTGTGAATTGCTTTTCGAGAGTTCAGCTTCTTCCACTATAAGTTCTTACTTCAAAATAGGTGTTTCTGCGGTACAATATCGGTCATGTTTCTGCGAGTCAGCGAGTAAGATTTGTACCGACAGCTGACTTGCGATTATGTTTGCACATGCGTTCATTTGGTGTTTCATCGGTGGCGTAATGCATTCAATGCATCGGGGAGTTCATGTTCCCATTGTTCCATTGGCAAACCCCTTTCTCACAAACACAAGGACATTGTTTTCTATAGAATTCCATTCAGGCGCTCCATCTGCGTGCTAATTTTAGGGTTTTAAAAAGTAGTTCTGCTACTAGAGATCGCAAGCTAAAGGAGAATTTATTAGAGTCACGTGATGGTTGTAGAGAGCGTATGACCACAACATGACGTCTGCAGTTCATTGAAATTTGCCACGGTTCCATCGCTTGGTTTCGTTTTAATTCTGTTAATATTTTCCCTTCATTGTTCGATTTTATAAACTTGTCACTCATCGATCTGAGGTTCCCATTCACAATTTCTGTTGATTTTCAGCAATGCAGGCGGCACCGCGATCAACCGAATCGTGTACGATCACTTACAGGAAGGCAAAGCAAGAAACGAACTACAATACTCACAAGTTAATCGCATTCTCACCCAGTCTGCCTTTCAAGAAAAAGGTACTCATATCCTAACGCATGTTTTTATAATCCATGCATCACCGCGCTTTTACGACTCTTGGTCATCTTTATGTGTGATAAATTGTTCGTTATGTTGCTTGCCGTTTGTCCTTTTTTGTTGATCCTTGCAAATAAGTTTCGAATTATTTCCGGCATTGTACATGACAATGGTTAAGTTCTCCGTTTTATTTCATCCATGCATTCACCGAGGCAACCGCTTATGTCATTCTAAATTTGTGTTGAAACTATACTGTTATTGTAACGCTACGATTATTATAATGGGCATCACAACGAAATAATTAAACGAATAGATGGGATTGTCTTTAAATGTTTGTTCTTGCACTGACGTGTGTTTCTAACCCGTACGGTCATCACTGCGCTACGGTCAGTGGCGAACTGCAACCACATGTTCTTGTATATTGTCGCACCGAATAATATCTGTCTAGGCCTGGACAACCTGACAGTATCTTAGCCCACGTACAGTCTATCACTGTGCGGCACTTTGACTGGATCAGGCTTGTGCTTTCATACATACATACATCACAGCTTACTCTCCGTTCAATAGACTATGTAATGATTGATATCACACAGCTAACTGTTCAAAGACAGGTGTCGACTTCTGACGCTCTCCCGAGACCGTTGTCCCTAGTAGGCTTGCACCGTCTTATTTCCGTACTTTGCAACAACCAGACCAGTATTCTAGTCTGGCCCGCTGTCTAGAAACATTCGGTATGGACATACGTTTCCTATCGGAAACCCATCTTCGCGACGTTGTTTCTTATGCTGTTTCGCTCTTGTTTACGAACTTTAAGCGTTGTTCGCTAACATATGTTCTGATGATCGAGTTCCGATCCATTAGAGAGAATCAGTAATTTCTCTGATTTTTAACAAAGGACCTCGCGATTCCTGTGAAAATCATCGGAGTATCAGTCGCATTTCAGTAGCTCCGTAAATTACTGTCCTCCATCTTTCTTCACCGCTTGAGTACCAACCGGGATGAGCGAAGATAGTAAGTAGTATCTTAGCTACCACTGGGATAAGTGCTGCCTTTTTCTTATTTTCTATATATCTATTCCATGGTAGGTTCCAAGTTGTCAAAGCGGGGCGGTTTTGGGGATAAGCTCCCAATTCTAAAAATGCTCCAATGGCACGCGTCTCATATAGCCTCTGGCAACCAAGTCCAGCTCCTGGCCTGCACGCGTGGTCCTGTGCGACCCGGCGGAACTGCTTCTACTGACAGGATAAAGGGCGAAGGCGGCTGACTGGCGCCTCAAAACCAGCATGCTTCGGGCAGGTGGAGCTCGTAAGTCCATGAAGGCGGTCCACCTGGGGGAAGGAAAACCCTTATCTCAAACCTCCACTGCCTTGTGGCTACATCCAATCATGGAAAAGGCTTCATGAGTCAACCTCGAGGAAAAATCCGGAGCCGGAGTCCCGTTAGGCAGTCCGAAGTTTTTTTACAACTTCGCCCTGCCAACTTCTGCGACGGCATCGTTGTCCAAACGTATCAGCCTAGCTGTTCCTTTGGTTTCGGTGGTGCCGTGGAGAGGAAGCACTTGCTGCGTGGGCAACAGCTAGTTCTCCACTTTGAACTGCCCTGGCGTACATCACAACGCACCAATGAAGAGGACACTCCATTCCGCTTCTGCCGATAATAACACGGGAAGCAGCAGATACCGGTTAAAAGCTATGGCTCGATTGGCGTAGAGCTCAGCGCCTGGGGCTGCTTCCGACGGTGGGAGAGACTTTCAGGTCTAGGAATTAGGAATTAACCGACACCCGACCTGTATTTTTTTGCACCAGCGAATCCAAATACTAAACAACAAATGTCCGTTCTGAAACTGGGAACGTGGAACGTCCGATCCATGCTTCCAGGATTTCATAACGACGTCTCAAATATCAGAGGCGTAAGAAAGTCAGCCGTTATTAACAATGAGCTAAATAGACTGAATGTCAACGTAGCTGCTCTGCAAAAGACGCGATTACCAGACACTGTTAAGCTATCTGAAATAGATTACACATTCTTTCGGAAAGTAAGAGTTTCCGATGAGCTTCGACTGCATGGACTTGGGTTTGCCGTGCGAAACGACATATTAAAAGCAACAGAACCGAGCAGCAGTGCGAGCGGACGGATTTGGACTTTAAATCTGAAGTGCATTACTGATACTATTACGTTGGTCAACGTTTATGCACCGACGCTCTCTGCGACGCCTGCTGAAAAAGATGCTTCTTATCATCACCTCACAACAGTCCTCAAAAACGTGCCACAAAAGAACTGTGTAGTAGTATTGGGTGATTTCGAACCCAGATTTGGTGCAGATCACGCTTCTTGGCAAATGTTTTCTCGATTGGTTCGGTGTAGGTAAAACCAATAAAAATGAACAACGCCTTTTAGAAATGTGCACACAGTTCAATCTTTGTGTCAGTAACACTTTCTTTCAAACAAAACCACAGCATAATGTCTCTTGGAAACATCCTCGCTCTAAGCATTGGCATCAGTTTGATCTTATTCTCGTTAAGCCTACTAATATAGGAAGCTTGCTCCTCACCAGATCATATCAAAACGCAGACTGCGACACTGATCATTCACTGGTCTGTGCAAAACGGAAGCTTCCCACCCAAGATTTCACCGCACCAAATTGTCTGTAAAGCCTGGGATAGACGTCACTCGGATGTGCGAACCTAATCTAACTGCGAGATTTGCAAAAGCCTTCACAACACAGTTCAACAAGACAACCCCACTCAAATCTGCTTGAGAATACTGGGATTCGATAAAATGCTGCATATACCGAGTCGCACTTTCCACTTCCGTTTTGAAGAAAGCTCGAACGAGCGACTGGTTCGAACGAAAAGCTTCTAAGATTACTGTTGTGTTGAATGAGAAACGCTCAGCGTTCTTGAGGTTCAAAGTTATGCCAACAGACGTAAACTTACGTCTTCTAAGAGCAGCTAACAATGAGGTCCAAAAGACTGCAAGGCTATGTGCAAACGACTATTGGACTAAAGATAACCTCAATATACCAAAACCTCCGGATACCGGAAATTTTCACGGTATGTATGATGGGATCAAGAGAGCAGTTGGCCCAAGCAAACTTAAAACGGCTCCCATTAAGTCTGTATCTGGTAACCCGATTTTGGACAAAACTCAGCAAATGGAAAGAAGGGTCGAGCACTTCTGCTCTCTACTCCCGTGACAGTACGGGAAATTGAGTGCAATCGTTTAGAGCAATTTTGGGCAACGTTTCATTCTGACACAGAAGTTTCGTCAGACTACGGGTGATAGTCAGCACTGGGAACATGCTTAAGTAGTAGTCGACCCCTCACCACTGATTTGACCTTACCACTAAAGAGCCTATAGTACGCCTACACAGTGTCACGTCTGGTGGAAACGACCAGGATCAGTGATCGATTTTCCTACAACTTTGTATCCACATCCATCTAATAAAAGTGAAAACGGTCAAGGTCATTTGACACAGCGGCAAAAAAGCGTAAAAGTACAAAACTAACGAGGCTAAGGTAAAGCTATTTTCAAAGATAAACAAAAATCTAAATAACTAGTAGGTATAAGGTGAAAAACAACTAATTACCTTCGCATCAGTGCCGAAACCTATATTGTGGATATTTCTGCCCCATCAACCTTATTGACCGCCAGTCGCCTTGCTAATTCCTTGTTCTTCGAAACTGAATGTCATAACGATCGAGTGAACCGATAAACATAAGAAGACACTCCGTGACCTTTTATCCCCACCGAAATCCAATTTTGTAATCGAGTCATATAGATAGACTTCGATTCTGTTCATACGAATCTCGATGTCCAAACAATGCCGCTAAAAAGCACATGTAGTTGTGGTTAAACCCATTACCATGAACCAAAATCCACATGCATCATCAACCATCATAAATACCCTATCACTTGTTTCGTGCTGTTTGCAATAATCAGGTGGGGATAGTACTTTCAACATCCATATGATTTGAAACAGTGGAAGAATAGTAAAAATCGTTGCCTGTAAGTCACTGTTTGGTCGGGCCAACCTTATCCAACAGTGTCTTCCAATCACAACCAGTTTACCATTTCTTAGCTGAATCAAGGCAGGTGGATCTAGATCGTACTGTCCCTACCTTATGAGTGAATACAGTGCGAAACCGGTCTGCGTGTGTGTAATGGAAATGTAATAAAATACGGATTCTTTAGATTATCTTTGTAAACCTTTATTGCTATTTGATGTGAGTCAACACACATCTCCTTTAATCACTGAACTGAATAGGATCAGATTGATGTCTAAACCCTGTTCAGTTGTACTCGAGACTATCTTTCTAGATTAATTTTAAGTTAATCATTTCCGGGTTAAGTTGACTTCTGATAACCTAAGGGATGCAGATTCATGCAAATAGATCATTCAAGTATATTTCGTAATAGAAGCAATCACTTCACAACACACCAGAATAGTAGTATCTGCAAGTAGGCTGTATAAAGTTGAACAATCGTGTCCGAATTTCGTAAGGAATTGAAGAAAGTCAGCCGTTATTATCAATGAGCTAAAGAGACTGAATGTAAACGTGGCTGCTCTGCAAGAGACGCGATTACCAGACACTGTTATGCTAACAGAAAAGAATTAAACATTCTTTTGGAAAGTAAGAGGTTCCGATGAGCCTCGACTGCATGGAGTTGGGTATGCCGTGCGAAACTACATATTAAAAGCAACAGAACCGAGCAGCAGTGGGAGCGAACGGATTTAGACCTTAAATATGAAGTGCATTACTAATACTATTACGTTGGTCAACGTTTATGCACCGACGCTCTCCGCGACGCCTGCTGAAAAAGACGCTTTTTATCATAACCTCACAATGGTCCTCAAAAACTCCGCCAAGGACGGTCCCAAGCCCGTCTGAAAAAGGAGGAGGGTTGAGCTTAGGGCTAGCAACCCTATTCCGTGAAACCTACATTGCTACGGAAACGATGACAACAGATCCGTGTTTCAGTCATGTCTGCAGGATGGATCCCAGTTCGCATACGAAGGTAGCCATGCACTGGCATCCGCAAGGTAAACGAAAAAGAGGACGGCCCAAGGAAACTTGGCGCAGAACGTTGGAACGCGAACTACATGCACAAGGATTCACGGTGCAGACGGCAACGGAAGCAGCGACAGACCGGAACCACTGGCGTGAAGTTGTCTTCGCCTCATGTGCCACCCGGCACGGAGAGGACTGAATGAAATGAATGAATGTTAGGATTAACAGCGACGAAGCGAAACTCGCATGGTGGTTAGATAATGAAAAGGGTAGCAAACTCGGAAAAGAACTTAAACATTCAAAATTCAAGAATTCATGGTGACAAAAATTACAGTTGCACAATTACCATAGTATAGAACATATTTGTTCTCGAGAAATTATTAACGCATAACCATGTAATGTCCGGTTGAATTTGAGCTAATAAGCAGGTTCAGTCAAATCGGTATGTAACAAATACTCGTCCTAATTTCGAATAAACGTTTCGGTACAGTGGGAGCGGTAACAATGGTTTCGGGGAGGTCATTCCCAAGGATACAGACACGTACAAAATAAAAATATCGGAGACAGCTATACGAGAATGGAGAATTTCTATTATCACTGCGCGGCTGTGTGTATGTCTCGACACATGGATCTGAATAAATGAATTTATAGACTATGTAGAGGGCGTAACATTTGTATGGTAGTATCAAATCACTCCGAAGTATTCGTTTAACTTGGGTGGTGAGGCACGGTTTTTGCAATCGATCCTCGTACTTTAGTTTACAGAAACCACTTATGAGTTTGGTTGTACGATGTTAAATTCTATTGAGCACTAGTATATCCTTTATTGGCATTATGTCCAAGCTTACGATGCATGCTCGATGTTTGGACTCATGTAGGTGTTCGTGATTGAAACCAAAGTCTGGGACGTTCTAAAAATCCGTCGCAGCACACCCAGAAGCCAAGAATAACGCTTGTTGATGACATCTCAATGCATACCAAGACTTTATGATACCTTTCCGACTCAGCTCGGCTCAAACGTTTCTAGCTGAAGTGATATGTGTACTAGAATGGCCTAAAAAATTGCAGCACCTAGCATTTTTGAAACTTTAAAGGTAGCTTCTTCATCACTGGCCATTTCTGGAGTGCAACTAAATCAATTTGCTTCAGATTATATCGTCGCAAAACTGATATCTGATATCTGTGAATTCAAGGATCACATTTCAAAATCATATTGGTATACGGTACTCAAATAAGCATCGTTCTGTCATAGAGAATTCATCGTTCAGATTATCTCACGACTATAAAGCCACAGATACCTTACCCCGGTTAATTATTACGTGAGTATGAAGCATGAGATTGCTAAATACTTATGAGTGCGAGAATGGTTTTCGAACTTGTAACATCTTGTACTTGTGGAAGTTGGAGTGCAGCTTGTTTTGAATTGTAAAACTAGGCAATACTCAACAGATTTGACTTTTATCCACATTTTTACAACATCGGTTAAAATAACAATTTTACATCGTTACAAAATGCGGTAGATCATTTATAAGGCACAGCATTGAATCGAGTACTGAAACTTTTGGAGCATCGCTCATGGCTTCAATAGTTTGGGAAAGTTCGTCATATCTTCTTAATTCGCTCTGCGTTTACACAGGTAACATGTGAACCAAGAAAGTAGGTTTCCAATGAGACTATATCCTGCAATAAAGAGTGATCTACACGATCGATAGCTTTAGTAGCAGTCATGTACCGATTTCCATTCTTCTAATGGTTGCTTCCAATCCATTAAAGTCTGGAGCAAGTTAGTCACGCACGAGTGGTGACATCGCCTTGACAACAAAATATAATCGTTTTTCGCATTGTTTGACCGGCTTCTAGTTCTCAAAAATATATAAACTACTGTTTCATACTCAGTCCTTACGCAACGCCATTTTTGAACACAAATTCCTATATATGCCATCCACGGAATTAAAATTATTGGGAATTTGGAAGATACTGTCTTTAATATTCATTATTTGTCAGCTTAAATATGTTCTAAATTGTCCACCAATGTTTCTGAAGATAAACGATGATTGCTTCTTCAGCAGTGGTGCAAGCGACAATTTCTGCAAAGCTGGCAATCAATGTATTCGCGCTGGGGAATTGAAAGGACTCACTCTATTGCTTCCTGGATATAAAAGAGCCCAGTACTTGAAAAGCGTATATGTTTCGTCCGTGTCTCTATGGACTAGTTTAAGCAATGTCACGGCTTTGATAGATTTCAAATATCCTTTATTGCGAGACGGTGACTTGGACTCAATTCACTCGAATGAGGTGAACTGGTCTCCTTCTGAACCAATACAAAGCAACGCGCACACATTTCTGACTACTCCATCCAACACTTGGACTACGACTAATGAAAATAGTTCAGTTCCTCTGAGGGCAATTTGTTATTTGTTCAAATCTAATCCACTTGTTTCGCGCAAAATTCGATTTGACGTAGTCCAGACCCCGAATTCGCAAACGTACTTCAGCAAAGATCCTAACCACAATGGATGCACTTCGGAAATAGATGGAGTGACCCAGTTGGAATGTGCAATGAGGTAAATGCTACAATTGAAATGTCTCAATTAAGGCCGCATTAACCCATGTTTCAAATCAATACATCTTAAAGTTGCACTTTACACACATCACTAGACAACCGTTTTGCTTTTCACGATCGATCATCCGTATAGGGAGCTTTCTAAATATATCATCGTAACTGATTAACGATCAAGTTTCGGTAAGCTTCCGCAAGTATAACTTGTGGAAATTTAACATCAACAGAGTTTAGCTTTGAATAAATCTGTAATCACGGTTTCGGAAATCGTATCATGGGGTAGCAAAAGGTTCAAAGTAATTCAATGTTTTAAGGGTCTAAAAACGTTATCGTTTTTGCAAACAAATGTTTGTTACATCGTTTTCGAATGTAGTCCTACCACACAACCACAACGACTGGTTTCGTGCTGTTTGTACTCATCAGATAAGATCCTCATTTCTTGAAAAAGTCGAGATACGGTAAAAATGAAAGTATGGGCTTGAAAGCCACGACGAACCTAATAATTCAAATGTGCCCACACACATGTAGATTGGCTAAACCCATCAGTTTATACTATAATTCCAATGCATTTCTATCACAACTAACATCGACCGAATTCATGTTGTTTGCACACATCCGCAAGGACAGTGAAAGCCGCAAGGAAGCTGTCGTGCTGATGTCGCTCTACTCGTTCACAAAACTTGTTTGAATGTATGTTCCATTCGATGTTAAGGCAACTCTACCCAGTTTGTTTGCGCTTACTCTTCTATAGAAGCCGTAGCAATTTAAGTCCCACCCTTCCCCATCTTTCAGTAGTTTACATTTTCGTGGTTGTATGGCAGTTAAGCATGCGGTACGTGCTACCGATGTAATGTTGTCTTTCATGATGATGATGATGCACTCATCCGCTTGGGACAATATGATCCGCATCCGAATGCGTTGAAACAACAGTGTCGAAGGTAGACAAGAATTGTTATGTTAGCCCCTACAATGTTTAACTTTCATATGAATTAGATTCTTGAATTCGAAAGATTTTGCTCATTTTCAAACGGGTACTAAACGATGTGAACTTCCCAATCTGTTTAATTTCAGATGTTCAAATGCCCCACATTGTCGGACAGTGTATTATTCCGCAAGTCTCCGAAAATGTGTCCAAATGCTTCATGTGGATGCCGCACTACCACATTATTTTGTGCAAACCGTAGGTCGGAATTGGCTACGTATGACGATGGTGAAAATCATTTAACCATCCTACTCTGATGCACTGATAATAAAACTTCACTGCAACAAATGTTCTGCTTCGTGAAACATTTCACAAATCTGTTGTATTTTGGTTGTAAATTTAGATCTTGTTGGATTTGTTGAGTCGATGTGAACGATAGATGAATTTCACAAGCGAACGACGATATCATACACTACACAGCGTTCCAACTGACTATAATATCTTATTTGGGAGGAACAAGCTTTCCTGCAGCGCTCAGATCGATAAGCTATAACTTTGGATACATCCAAATCAAATACCCCGAGAGTACAATTTCAAGCTTTTGGTTATTTGTTTAGGCTTGCTAAATTGTCAACAGCATCCTACCATCTAGATCACCATGAAAGCCAGAGACGTTGTTGTAAAATGTTTTTTCATTTTCCTAATTTACAACTCAAGTATAGACCAATAAAAAGTAGGTACTAATATGCATGGATTATTAAGATTGTATGCTATGAGTGGTTCAAAATCGATTTTAAGTGGTTCGTTCGATGAGTCCATAACTTTGTCGAGTACAGCCAATTAGAATTTAAAATTACATGTGAAATGAAAGATATCAAGGCATTAATCATCAGTGCAACTCATAACGCAGAAAATGAATCGCTTTGCGCTTGTTGCTCTTATTTGCTTGCTGTTGAATGCAAGACCCATTGTCGGTGATCACTGTAAGTCGATCCATCTGTGTTGAAAGATTGTGAATGTTTTAAAGTATATGTCACAATGCTTTAGATCGACACTTATAAATATGTTATCTATAGAGAATATAACTTTCAGAAACAGACTGATTGATGGTGGGATAATACGGGAGGCGTCCTCAATCTGGGGTTAGGTGGGTAGGATGGAGGAAGATCGTAAAAACATCACGCGAACAGCGTTGAACGATCGAATATCGCAATATATATGCCTCCTGCTTTCTTGCTAATCAAACTATATGGCCATTCAACACCTTGTGATGCTTGAAAAGATCATGAACTTACATTTGATATTCTCTATTTATTTTATACTATTATATTCTTCACATCGTCGTTTATACCGTAATGCTGTGGGGTTGTTATTTATTAACTTTTTAAATATAAATCCTTGAATTCTTGAAAGCCTTCATAGTTAACGACCACGATTCAAGATAAATGATAAAACCCAAATAGCCTGGATATAAACTTCAAATATATACTAATCTATTTTATTTGATTTAAGGAAGAAAATAGAAAATTTATATTTGTCTCTACTGTTTTTCAAACGCATGTTGCCAGCCGAAACTCCAATGGTTTTCGGTAATCTGAGCCCCACACAGTTTTATTCAACATCAAATCCCGTATCTATTAATTGAGATTCCTTTCACTTGGTTATTATAATTACTGTTTGTAGGCAGTTCCAATGTAAGCATACATAAACTCAGTACGTGCTCTGACGAGTGTGCTATTGGAACAATAATGTTATCATTGCCCGTCGAAAGACTAGAACCAAACTTAAATAAATGCCTTATTGGCGAAATTTGGTATACATTAATGTATAGGTTAGAATTAGGTTCCCTCTGGTGTGTTCAATCCGAGTCAAGACAGTCGCAGCTCAAATAGAATTTTCCAAAATGCGTTAAATATATTGATTGTCTTATGATAAATCCTATTGAGTAGCGTAATGACGCATTCAAATCATTTTTCAATGATTCTGCTATATAGTTTACGACGGGTTGTATATATTTATTAAGCGACCACTGTTATTGAGCGCCGCGAGATATATTTAGATAAACATTGTTTTCAGACTTGCTTATATCAAGCTAAGCAATTGTTCCAAAAACTTGAATTCACCACTGAATCATTATTCATTTTTCACTATCACTGGTTGGTTCAAAGTAATTCAGAGTACAGATGGTCTCAAATACACACACTTTACAGTAACCCTTGATTAAAAATATATGCACAAAATGCATGAAAACAACAACGATGTTTTGTCAATGTGGAAAATCAGCTTATGTTTTGAGGTGCGAGTTTGATCTTGGTCAAAATATGCTTATCAAGGTCAACCATGAACATGCTCAGGCTAAATGCACAAATGATATGTGGGGCAGATGGTTCAATATGAAACAAAATAGGAAAGCGGAAAAGAATCTTCGACTATTTGATCTGGAGTGTGGAATAATTATCTTGTTTCCATGATGTGGTATATAACTGTTCGATAATTAAATTTATAACGATTAATTGAATCACGATACGCTCATTTTGGAATGTTTCTGACCACCGTTAATTATATCAAGAGCTTGCAATTACAAAAATTCGAAACGAAATTTGAGAATATGACAGAGTAATTTACTCTAAATTTTCTGTTAGAACTTTAATGCTCACAACGTTATCGTGATATTCCCCAACGTAGCTAGACCACCGCGAATCACTTGACGATGTAGCGATAAACTCGTGATTTGCAACACAATATGGCTGTTAAGAAATTCGATGTGAAGGGCACGTTAAAAAATTACGTTTGTTTTGCGCTCGATTCAAAGTGGGATTTCGCTCTAATCTATGCGTCCCATGATGCTCAAAACTCTTACCATAAACACGTCAAAATTCGTACACTAAGCCTAATTTCTGCAGAGTCAATGTCACAAGTAAAGTTTCTCAATCTTTTGTGTTCGGACATCTCCTTTTGGTTTATATTAATATTATAGTTCAGGGTGTCGAATGAGTTAAGACCGTTTGCTGATTCTACTTAATTATGGAAAATGATGATGACTTTACTGCACCAGATTCTACGATAAAAACCATTGACCAGTGGTCATTCTTACTCGTCTTATCGTTGATTCCCCGAAAATGTAAAGGGGAAATTTGCTAGAATTTGGTAAGTTTACAACGTCAAACCGTGTTTCAAGTTATTCCGCTGCTCTGAGTTCAGCAGTAGCACTTGTTCAAAAAGGCTTGGCATAACGTTATCACACAGTTTCAAATGGACTGATCATGTGACTGCACAGTTCTTGGAGGTTCGGAGGCTATCTTTCTCTGTACTAAGTCTACGTACCCTATTTGCCCCATCTGATGTAGTGAGACATTTTTCCTGCATTGTACCCCACTTCCTTTTTGCATCTTCTATAAGGAAAATGATTTAAGATGATCAAAAGAGGAATTGAGATTATCTCACGGCTGAGTTATGTCTCTACCGAGTTAATTTGAGATATCATCGTCGATCTACAACTCCGTGAATGCGAAAGAATGATCGAAGTCAGTTTGTCGACAATGCACTCCCACTGCACAAGGTCTTTTTGACTTGCAAATCGTTCTCATCTACGCGAAGCCAATATCTCGTCCCTTATTGGAAAAACTGAAAATTTGATAAATTGTTTGGTCTCTTACCTCGCCCGCTATTTGGTTGATGAATCGAAAGTTATTATTGATCTGAGGAGGCAACTAACAGTGATAATTTCGACATTGAATCCTCCTCACCCTCACATGGTTTACGTAACGTTTTTGGAAAAGCATTTTTTGTTGTTGAATTGATATTCTTACTGAAAATTCGTGTACACGAATTAAACCATTTTCTTCTTGTTCTCCGATGACTCTGGTGCACTGACAAGATATGCACAGACTATACCATTGATCGCAAGGAAATGATTTAGCAAAAAATCAAAAAAATCCGCTTATCCCAAATATCAGCTTGCCATTCAAGGGCTTGTTTGGACTTCCCCAAGAAATGAACTTTGTGTCTGGTAAGCATGTAAATTCAAGCCAAACACCATTTCTGGATCGGAAGTCTTCTGATACGGATTTTCATTAGCTTAACGCTAGACACTCAATGCATTTCTGCGATAAAAGATTCAACCCAATCCTAGGCAACATGGTTGCGGGTAAATAGTAAACTCCCTAATAAGACTTTTTATCAAACAATTTGTCTGCATACTACTTGGATTTTTACTACAAGCGCGAATATTTAAGCTAAAACCACAAGATCTTGTAGCACGGTGTATATGGAGTGAGCTCACGTTAAACTTCGAAATTACTCACACCAAACGTCATTCTGCGAAACATTTACTGAATCCCGGGATTTTACTGAAACACACAAATGCTTTGACAATTCAACATTCTAGAGTGCATAAACGTTTCGTTTCGAATCTGTTTTAACTGGAACTACTTTTAGTAGAAAACATACGATCTGAATTTGTTGTGGTTTTCATTACGATGCCAAAGTCTATATGTCAAGTCACTCGCTATGTGCCCATCAATATGAAATCTGCGAAATTTCATATTCTTTGAACATATACAACTTATCTCGATGGCCAAAAACACATTTCCATACATTTAATAAATCACACACGAATCAGGAAACGTATCATGCTGTTTTGATTCATCTGGCAGGGACAAGACTATCATGATCCGTATGCGTTGGAACTGTGTAGACAGGGTTTGTGCGTTTTTTGTTTAGAGTCAGATGTTTTATTAATAATTAGTATATGACGTTCGAAAAACAGGACGGAAGAACACGACCGGTTTCGCGGTTATAGCCGCTCATCAGTTATGCGTATCCAAAAACTGATTTTCTAACCCCGTTCTGACTTTGTGCTAAAACTATTTATTTGCGAATTTGAGGTTTAATCCTTATTTGAAAATTGAAATTTAGCTTTTACACTCAGCCTCATGTGTTCCTTTAGTTAAACATGAAAACATTTCCAATGCTTCCACGCGTGTATACCACTGGTGGATAAAACATGCAAGTGGTGTAGAGGTTCGCATCATATTTATCATTTCTCATCTGTTTCAAGGAATAAGGATCCTTACAGTACCGTCCTTATTTGACAAGTGCAGACAACACGAAATAGCTCGTAGGGTGCGCGGGTGTGATGGAAATGAATGCAGATGAGGATTTTTTCAATGTCTGTATGTGTTAGCATATGTGATTGAGCATGTTGATCGTGCCAACCGTACTAAGTGATGGCAGACAATCCCAACCCTTGTTTATTATTCTATCGTTTAATTGAGCCGCTTGCTTTTTCAACAATAAAAATGCCAACGTTTTGAGTAGACTCACAAGCTGTTCGCGATCGATATTAGAGCATAACTGGAATTAGTGGGACATACGTATGACGATGTTTCATTCTGAATCAAATGTTAAGCCCATTTAACGGCTAATAATGTAATTTGCTCACGTTTCTTTTAATTTTTCGGATATTCAATGAAATAGTGATGTACGTTTTGTACCACGGAGCCTTCTAAATGTGTTGCAATTCTTCATAGAAATGTGTTAAATTGTATTGAAATAGATAGCAATACGTCGAGGTATTTGCATGTTTGGATGTAAAGACAAAAATTTCTATAAATCCTGAATCCAAATCTTAAACAGATCGAAAATGTCGTAGAAAGTGAAGCATCATTTTTATTAGAGACAGATTGAATGAATCGGCATTGGATTTAGCTACCACGAAATTACTTCAGAATTATCGCGCAGCGTCAAGCGGCACGCGATACATTCGTTTGATTGAAACAAAAAGTGAAAATTCAAAGTCACTGTGCCAAATAGTTCAAACAAAATTAAAAACATTTTGAGCGGTTTGAAGTTTAGGTCGCTTCGACCGCTTCTCTGACCCGTATGTCTGATTATCTTGTTCGATGATTCATCGAATTTTGGCACATCTTTAATTCAATCTTGAATCTGAAATTTGTTCAAATGCTGAAATGATTTTTCGCTTAATTAATTAATATGTAGCATGATTAAAAATTTATGGTTGAAAAATCGATTAACTTTATATTAATGTATATATAATGTTGTTGTTGTTGAAATTCCTCGGACGATGTTGACCAGTGTTGTATATCACAAGTGCATAATGGTTTTATGCATCGCATCTTTCAGAATGACTAAACAGTCCGATTCCGGAGAGACAATCACTCCCGCAGCGCTCACAAAGATTAGCAGTACTCGGTCGATCGTGGTCAGTTGCACGCCGGTGGCGTGATCTGCATTCAGCAGCCAAGAGCTCCATCTGTTCTGCCCAATCTTGGACATGACGATTTACACAGTGCATTCAAATTGAGCGGTCAAGAGCAAGTTCTTTCCAACTCGTAGGATCAATGTTGAGAGCTTTCACGTATCTATTGTTAATGTCTTTTTACCGCAAGTGCGGTGTGTGCACATGGATGCAAGGATTTATGGTTAAGAAGTTAATACTTCACAGCACCACAGGATTACGGTATGAATAGAAACAAGAAAATTAAAATAGTATAAAAGCAATAGAGAATATCAAATGTAAGGCTCACGAATGATGTTCATTTGCAAGTGCGAGTCCAATTTCGCTTTAAACGACGCCAGAAAAGGAGAGTCCACCACATGTTGGGTAGGGAATTCCAAAGAAATATAGCTTGTACGGCGAAAAATTGTTGCCGACAATCAATACGGGAACTTGGGACGTAAAGGGATAAGGTGTGTCCGCGTGTCACTTTCCCATCACACACATCAAGCAAGTGTTTTAGTGGATGTCCTTCGGTAGACACAATTCTATTAGTCAGAATAATATCTCGTCGTATCCTCCTTTGGGTAAAGTCGCATAGGCCCAGACGTCACAATCTGTCGGTGTACGGAACATTGCGAAGACCTATCACTAACTTTGTTGCTCTATGATATATTTTATCGAAGAGAGCATTGTCTTTTCGCAGCCAAGGAACCGAGACCTCTACCGCATACTCCATCGTAGGGCGAAGGTAGACATTCATTATCCTTGGTAACGTTACCACAGAGAATCTTCCAAATATTCTTCGAAAGATACCTAACAATCTGTTTGCCAGTCGATATATGTTCTGGCAATGCGCTGTGCTATTCTGGTTCCCGCTAATCGATACTCCAAGATTTTTTTCTAACGAGCTCCATACTAGGTTTTCAGTTCCCAATCGATATGTCCAAGGAACATTCTTGCCAAGATGGAGCATCTAACATTTCGGTATGTTGAATGACATGTCATTCATGACCGCCAAATTCGACACGCTGTCCAAATCCATTTGCAGTTTCTCACAATACTCTGCAGAACTTATTAGCGTCCAAATTTTCATATCATCCGCGAACAGGAACATTTTGGACAATATGAGGGGGGGATAAATTGCTTATGTACAGAATAAAGAGAAGTGGACCTAGCACAGATCCTTGTGGGAATCCACTGGTAGTTTTGAACGTTTAGGATAGCGCTCCGTTAACTTTAACTTGGGCGTCGCGATCTGACAGATAGTCGCACAACCATGAGAGGAGTGGATCACCTATTCCTAAACGCATCCGTTTTTGAAGAAGCAAATGATGATTGACTATGTCAAAAGCTTTCGAAATGTCCCACCCAGCGTAGTCGGTGCTATTGTAGTAGGCTAAACAGGGTCTGTGGACCAGTTTTAGAATGCACATCAACATTCTTTACTTTATTCATCTTGAATATGATCAAAATACGACGGATGCTTCGTAAATTGAAAACATTCAGGTTTCGTTCATGTCTTGCGTGGATGATCTAATTCTCACTGCTGTAAAGAAAGACACTTATTACGTACTTGCTGTAGACCATCATCTTTATCTTAATATTTAACTTGTGTTAGCACTAGATAAGAGAGTTCAAACGGGAGAATATAACAGCTGCTTGGTCAATCCGCATATCAACCTTTGTGTCTAGCGAGATGTTATCCGCAATGGTTAAACCATGCCCTTCATGCAAAACCAAAAAGAAATGAAGTGTTTGATCAGTCATAGAGAAAAGCCTTTAAGATCACCCACTTTGAAAACATCATCCCTGCTAACTTATTCAAAAGTCTTTGTTAGATCGATAAAAACAGCTTATAATGGCTTATGTATAAAAAGGAATAGATAGTTTATTAATAGTTTGGAGAAAATTCAGAGTTAGTTGTCATATAATAGTCATGTTTTGATTTGAATATAGATAAACTGTTTGAGCTTTCCAAATTGGCAGGTAAGTAATTTTAAACATAGCATACCTGCGTTAGTTTGTTTGAAGCGTGCTATTTCAGGCGCAACTTGGAATAAGTTATTCAGCGGGTGGGATACACTAGGAAAAACTTGGTATGCGAGAAAAAATTGCATCGTATTCTCCTTTGTAATCGCGTACAAAAGTCTGAGTCGCTCGAAGTATAAGGTATTATCAAAACCTTGAATATGTTTCCAGGCTCTATAATGTAAGCGTCTCAGAAGTAAAATATCTTTTTGGAGTCAACGTTTTCAAGCTTAGACAGCAAAGTCTAGAACCAGGTTTATATGAGTATTCATCATGAGAGGAAAATATCCCAGTGAAAACCGTCCAAATATCTACCATAACTTGCCTCGCAGCAAAGAGGAGCTTTTTCAAACAACGTCGTATTGCAGACCATTTTTTAAGATACCCAGGTCTTTTACTTTGACTGTGGACCTCACGATTTGGTTTTCGATCATATTTAAGTAGGAAATGGATCTTAGACTCTTGCATATTCGAAGGCAGTTTGTTTTCTAACAACCAGCCGTGGAATACATTTAAGGTCGTTTTGTAGCAATCATCGACGTTGCTAATTCGCTGGCATATTTTAATGTGATCACCAAACAGAATCATCTGGTTGCCATTTTGGTTTCGATTGATCGTTTATTATGAACAGAAACTGTATTGATCACAGCACCGATCCATACGGAACACCGCTAGTGTCGTAGATTCGGTTCGACAATATTCTATCGACATGAACATTCATGTATCTGTAGCTAAGCCAGTCACATATCCATTCATTCATGTTTCGTTAGCTCGACTTTGTCAAAAACTTTAGAAATGTCAAAGAAAAATTCGTGAATACAGCCGCACGCACCAATGCACACGTCCAATCGTTTAAGCTAATCAACAAATTTGTTATGCAAAAAAGATTCTTGAGCAGTTGACAAATGTCAGTTTGTTCCTAGATGCTGTACTGTTTCTGCAGTTATCATTCGCTCCAAAACTTTTGAGACCGAATACAGCAGTGTCACCTAAATGTAATTTTCAACATTGGAACGTCAACTACCTTTTAAATTGGTGTTATTCTTCCCTGTTTCCGATCCTTTGGTAACAGTCCAGCTTAGGGTAAATCAGTAAACGTGCCAGATAAAGGCGCAGACAGTTTCGGATAACAGGCACTTAGTAGTATTGGAGATATCTCTAAAAGCTGCACAAAAACACCTTCGGAGTAATCAATACTTTAATCAAAGTCGTTTCATCAAGATGAAAGGTTTATTCTTGAACAGACCCCGTGGATTTAAGCGTGAAAACTCTGGTATAAAACTCTGTTAATAGATCAGTAAAAAAAGATGAAGTTTTCTCGGCAAAGATTCCTTGTATAATTTTGGTTCTATTATTTACGAGTTTATATTAGACCATCGGATTGCGGTGCTTCGCAGCCATTCAATATTCAAAATTGATGGTTGATAAAGCTTTTTACTTCAAAATAACCAATAATTGTCTGCTCTTTATAGCCTAACTAAATCACGATAAGATTCAAGATTTATGGTTGAAAAGCAAATATTTGTACAATGCCAAACCGATGAAGATGCTGACGGGCAGCATTTCAATGTTCTCGCAATAACAAGGTTACGTATATCGAGTTAAAACGGGTTTCTGAACTGTACGTTTATCATGTTGTCGATCAGAAATTAACCTTTTTTGCTTTCGGATCTAAAAAAGGCTAGGAAAAGGCTAGTCGATCGAATTTTGATTACGCAAATGAGAGGGTAGCACTCACACTGATGTATGATGTGTATTGCTCGTTCATAGTGTATTACAACACGTATCCAGTCTAGTTGTCAAATCTGTCCAATTTGCCAGGAGTTAACACAACCATAACTAATAACGCCCTTCTTCTTGTCGTGATGTCAGTCAGCTTTTTTGTCGATGGCAAATTTAACTTTCCATAGACAGGGGAGTACATTTTTCAACTCAGGAGAAAGCCTATATTTTGACACTCTTTACCAATGACCTTCGCAAATTTCATTATACTGGGCAGCACAAACTAAGGTGCAAGTTGTTCTGATCAATGACCTGATATTCGACTATTAGGCACAGTTGAGCTTCACTCGTTTATATGTTGCTTCTCATTAGCCTGCAGAAACATTGGGTTGATAATCAGTTTGCAAACACCAAAATACTTGATTATGATATTGAATCACTTACAATTAACATTGCTAAAAATTGACAGCTTGATTCGGTGAATGTTTTCACTTTGCTTTGCTCATACATTGTGGAAAACATCTTGCTAAAGAGATAGATTGCTAAGGGGATTTGAAGAGCAACGGTCTTGTTGTCATTTTAGAACTCTCCAATCTGGGGAAATTGCATGCTGCCGGTGAAAAAAAGAGAATATACAGTGCGCAAAGTGAATGTTTTTCTGGGTGTTCGCGAAATCTGGAACGCAAGCTTAATGCCTCCTATCTACGAAGTATTCGTCGCATATTAAATATCTTGTACAAAGTAGCATATGCTGAGGTGCTTTCTAAAGCACTCTACTACGAAAGCGCGCAATCTACCCAAAGGTAAATGACCGTATTCAAGAATATACACTCTATCTGGAGTTGAAATCGAGCAGTAGACTTTTAAGCAGCCCACAATTGTGGCACCGAGGCCTTTGCAAAAGAGATATGAAAGCTCTTAAAATCAATCCTACTATTTGGAAAGAATTTTCTCTTGACAGCTCCCTTTGATAGCACGGTGTAAATTGTCATCTCGGAGCTGGGGAAAAACAGATGCTGTTAGGTTGTTCAACGTAATCTCGTTTAACTCTTGCAACTGCCACTGATCGAGCGACTATTGCCTCTCACTTTGAGCGCTCTTAGAGTAATTGTTCCTCTTGAATCGATCTGTTTAGTCATTCGGAACGCTACGGTGAATGATCTCGCCATGCGCTTGAAAAACGGATGAATACATCATTCGCTTGTGATGTACATCCATGGTCGACATCCACGAAGGAGGCCAACCACAATCCGAAGCAAACACTTCTAACAAGTTTGGCATCGATGTTTGAAAGATATTCCGTTTTTAAAGTATCCTGCGTTCATGTGGTTGAATAACTCCTCTCATACATATATGTATCAGTTTATGGTAAACAATCTAGTATCTAATAAACAACGTTCTCCTCATTTATTTAAGTAATCGATGTCCTCACAACGCTGGAAGTTACGCCAAGTATACAAGACATGTTTTACTGTGGACAAGTAAACGAGTACTTGGTAAATGAAGCTTGTGACCAGGTGATTAATCAAAGTATTTTTCGTTTTTATCGATTGGACTGCTAGAGCTTGCTTTTGTAACGCTTACATTTAATTTAATAAAAGGAAACGATTTCGGTGGCTTGATTTCATTTACCGATTTCTTGTAATTGATTTCCGAGTATTGCGGTTACTCATGTTCTACCTGTGTATGCTTGAGCAGTAGGGTTGTTTATATTTTCTAACTGAATGACGCAAGGTAATATTAAATGTGAAAACTTTCAATATACAAACTTTTGATGATCTACATTGATACGGTTGCATTGAAAAATATATTCCACTTTAAGGCTGATAAAGATCAATGGCGAAACATCCATTTTATTGCGTCGAAATTACTATTTGTAATTGTTGTTTTTGATGGTGTCCGGTCACTTAATCGTCAGACACTTAATCGTCGACACTTAATCTCTAGACACTTAATCACCAGACATTTGATCCACAAATATTTAACCTCTAAGTCACTTCATCCCCAGTCACTTAATCGTCAGTCACTTAATCCCCAGTTTGATAACTTCTGAAGAATGCAGAATACGTTTAAATAAATTTATTTAACAGGAGATTTATGCAATTGATTTTAAGAACGTCAATCTTTTGTAGTTGAGCATCGCTGAATTCCTCAATATCTCATACCATGCAACGAAAAATAAGTGAACTAGGGATGAAAGCAGATTATGAGGCAGACAATGATTTACTCCTCATGATTGTCCCGTTGAATGATGTAGTCGGCACATTTGAGATTTTAGCCGAATCTATGTCTCAAAGTGAGAGGATGAATGAACTGTTATCCTATTTCGAACATAATTTTCTTCAAGGTCAAAGAATTAGGGGTAGAAGTGAAAACATTGCACCAGCTATATTTCAACTTGAATCTTGGAATAAGTATGAAGACACAAATATTGATGTTGCCCGAACGAATAATCCTGTAGAATGCTGGCATCATGCATTACAGTCACTCTTTTCTTGTCAACATCTCACCATGTGAACATTTCTTAACGGTTTGCGAAAGGATTGCCGACAGCATACGGCCTCAGTTCATCAATCAAGTGCTGGGGTTCATATGAAACAGAAAAAGAAGTATTCTGAGATAAACGTCAGGACATCTCGAGCAATTCAGCGATACTCAACTACGGAAAGATTGACGTTCTTAAAATCAATCGCATATCCTTCCTGCTAAATAAATTCGATTTAAACGTATTCTGTATTCTTCAGAAGTTATCATACTGGGTATTAAGTGACTGGGGATGAAGTGAATTGGAGTTTTAATGTCTGGGGATCAAATGTCTGGTGATTAAGTGTCAGTAAACCGTTTTTGACACCTTCCCTTAGTCAATGTTGACCATGATCGAAAATCATAGGCGCAGGGCGAAAAATTCCGTTTCGGAAGGAACCATCTCTTCCGAATCGATCACAGCAATATGCAATTTGTACAAAACATCGTTATGATCAAATCTTTATCTATTGACGAATGCACATATTAGAATAATAAACCAGGTTTGATGTATTTGTTTGCTGTTCAGAGTTTAAAACGCAATTAATTTTATGGAGTAGATATTAGATATTTTTAAAATAATAAACAAGTTGTTGGATAAGGTTGGCACGAAAACCAGCTCAATCGCATGTGCCCATACCCATATAATGGGGCAAAACCCGTCACCAAGAAAAAAAGTTTTTTTGCATGCCTACTCATCAGAGCATGTTCACTCTATTGCGACAGCGCCGCCTGCGCTGGCCTGGTCATGTCTATAGAATGGAAAATGGTCGTATTCCGAAAGATCTAATCTATGGTGAGTTGCAACTAGGAAGTCGACCATTGGGCAGACCGCACTTGCGGTACAAAGACGTTTGCAAAAGAGATATGAAAGCTCTTGGCATTGACCCGGCGAGTTGGGAAGAACTTGCTCTTGACCGCTCATATCGGAGACACTGTGTGAAGCGTCGTCTGCATGCTGGGGAGGAGCAGATACAGCTCTTGGCGGCTGAACGCAGATCACGCCGCCGACGTGCAACTGACGCAATACAACCGAGTTCTGACTATCGTTGCCAGCGCTGCGGGAGAGATTGCTCCTCCCGAATCGGACTGTTTAGTCACTCAAAAAGCTGCAAAAATTGAACATTCACGCGTTTGTGATGTACATCCATGATCGACATCGACCGAAGGAGGCCAACAACAACAACAACTCATCACATACATTCCCCACGACAGGTTTCGTGCAGTTTTCACTCATCAGGTTTGGACAGTAGGATCCGGATCCGCATGCGCTTGAAACAACGGAGGAATGATAACTAATTTGTGCTTGTATACCACTGTTTGATAAGGTTTGTTCGAACAATCATTCAATCACATGAGCCCATATTTATATAGACATGGGTTTAATCACTTGACCATGAACGAAAATGTTCATTTGCATGCTTTTCCATCACACACACACACCCCACGACCGGTGTCATGCTGTTTTCACTCATCAGGTAGGGACAGTGCGATGAGGATCCGCATGCATCGACTATTCATCACATATACCATTTTCCTCCAAGAGATATCTGAAATGGAACATCAAACAATATAATGCACAATGTCGAGAATGAACCACACTTGCAAATCACAAATCCTGGATCACAAATTTAGGATTTCAACTAACAGTACACGACTTTACTCCTTGTGATTTAACACTAATATCTATCACCACAAACGTCTGACTATTTTAAAGAATTTTTTGAATATCACAATAAATGTTGTACGATATTTCGAACACATAAAGCTAACCGCAAACTATTGTTTTTTTTTTCACCGTAAAGCTGAAGAATAGTACGGCATTATGGACGTGTTCTCTGAAAGCGTTTCACCAGTATAGCAGAAATCAACTAATCGTTATTCTGCAAGTTGGCGTCAGTACTAAACTGGGAAATGCTTTCAATTTGGTCTGGTCCTATGATCTGTTCAAAAACTTGTCGATTATCGGTCTTCATGTTCACGGCAAGGAACGTAAGCCTTTTTCTCTTGAAACATGTTGTTCCCGCGAATCGGTTCGATTTTAACTTTGATTTGATTTCAGCAAGCGCCAGACCGCTTTACAATGCAGCCTACGCCGGTGAGTATGTTTAGTAATCTCATAAAACGAATTGTCCCTACATGATGTGAAGGTATATAAACACAATTGACCAACCGTAATTTGACAATATATGCATTTTTTAAAATCTTAACGGCAAACTTTTTGATGGCTAGAAATGATTCAACGCACTATTCGAATGCATTGGAAATGTGAGAGTCCCATTTGAACTCAAAAGTCTGGGTGAACAAACACAATTTGACTTTGAAGACGAATATGATGGTAAACAGCGCGTGGGTACTAAATGCTTTACTTCACGGCAGTGAAACCTGGGCCATCCACGCAAGACACGAACACAATCGGAATGTTTTACATTCTCCGCTTAGCGTGCATCATTCCCATTTTGAACAAGCATGGTCACTCTACGACGACAACGCTACCTACGCGACTGAGCCAGGTGTACATATTGAAAATTTATCGTCTTCCAAAAGATATACTAGTTTGTGTATTGAAATCAAGAAGGCAGACTTCAGCTGCGATACAAAGGTTTTTGCAAACGAGAATTGAAACCTTTTGACATTGACCCTACGAGTTAGCAAGACTATGCGCTTTGCAATCTTCATAGATACTTATTTTCCATATACGAATATCCTACGTTGCTCAACAGCTGCAAGCTTTTTATACCGTAAATTCTTGAATCTGGAATCAAAGCTGAGGTCTTCAGTGTGCATCTGACATCGCCCGACTAAGTACTACCAATCGCTGTTAGCGTTGCCGGAGAAATTGTCACTCACGAAACACGTACATTTCGGTTGACATCGACCGAAGGGATTAAACAACAACAACAACAACAGTTTCACTGTTCGAACCTCATTTCACTATCTCCACCTGATAGTGACAAACTGCTCTAAGCCCGTTAAGTTTTGTAAATGCTGGGGAAATGACCAGTCCAAAATACCGGTAATTTATATTGATTCGCTCGGTTGACTTATATCCATGTGCTTTGATTCGTCATCCAAAAGTTGACTGCGCCATTCTAGTTAACAGTAACAGTCAATGCATAAATTTGCAAACTTGTGTAGTTTACCGCGTTGGTATGTCACGCATTCAACACAAACACACAACCACTAAATGAATTTTCCGATAACCTGCATAAAACCTTGACCTTGGGCCATGGCGGCAATTTGAAATCGAAATCCATTCACCTCAACATTCCTAGCAGACGAGAGGTGCGTTTGTATACAGCTACACAGTTTTAGGTGGATATTTGGACGTTTATCCTAGGGGTCATTTCTTCACATGAAACTTGTTAGTCTTGTCAACCTCATCCAGCTGAGGCATCAAAGTGCAATCTCTATTTACACTTTTTCAATCGTTTGAGTATACATGGATCCTGATCTTACGTTCGTGTTACCTAACGAGTGTAAACCACACAAAACTGATCATGTGTTGTGTGTGATGAAACTTCATGTGAATTCGAATCTTTTATTACAAAGGGTTATTTTATTGGACGATCTCTAAGAAACTCTCAAGGATTACTGAGTAATAACACGCATCACATTCTCTTATTCAGGGTTTTCAAAGTCGTTACAATCGAATTGGTTTAACAAAAATCTAGCTCTTAGATCAGACTCGATGGTGCCATGTCATTTTACTGCCCTCTATGGTTTTTTCAGTCAAGTTCAACTGCTTATATTTCACCTGTACCAGTAATTTACTTTTAGTTTAGAAATAAAACAAAAACTGTGATTTTCATTCTATCAACC
Organism: Atriophallophorus winterbourni; assembly: GCA_013407085.1. Taxonomy (NCBI): domain Eukaryota; kingdom Metazoa; phylum Platyhelminthes; class Trematoda; order Plagiorchiida; family Microphallidae; genus Atriophallophorus; species Atriophallophorus winterbourni. The sequence goes on from JACCGJ010020049.1 coordinate 32,140, forward strand.
CTGTTGAGAAACTCCAGCTTTCGTTCACAGAAATCACACTGTGTGAACCCCCAAGCATCTTCCAAACATGGGGCGATTGGAATTCAGACGTGAATTACGTTTCAACAACTTTGAGCAATAAATTCCAACAAAATGTAAGTAATTTTCCAGTAGCCTATCAAGGATTTCCGCCAAATTATGACTAAACATAGATTAGCATTTTGATGATCGTGTTTCAAAGTTATTTTAAAATTGGATTGCCATAGTCTTTCGGTCGTAAATGATTCACGACGTGGACCTTCCAGTAGATCAAATCAATCAACCAATCATTATTCACAAGACCAGAAAAAAATACACCGCTATCATATATTGGCGAATCCCGTTACCAACTGACCTAAAACGTCTGTCCGGTTGCCAACCGGCACGAATCACGCCGTCACCATGAAAGGCTCGTTTGATCAACCACAATGAAAATCATATCGAATAACGTTGTCGTTTCTCTCATTCTGTTGACGATGTTTCGCTTTCAACGTTCTAATGAAATCCTCCTGAAATGCGAATTATTACTGGTTCACGATTGTCGACGTCAGTATTCTCCAAGGTTCCTTTTCAAGTGTTGTACCGGTGTGTTATGTTCTGTGTATTATCCGGAAGATCGTGATTAGCACTGATCGACTATTATTGTACGGTGGAAATCGCTGACCATTTTATCGCCGTCTTGAATCTCAGTGATCCTAATTTTGGACAGGTGATAGTATAGAGCTAGGTCCTGGTAGTGGAGTGTATGTGCAAGGAATGTTTGGATACATATACTGGTCATTTCCGTATATCTAGTCAATTTCGCGATTGTGCGGTTGTTTAATGCAAAATTGGCCTTTACCGGTCATTTTCAGTTTTATGATCAAAGTATAATCCTTCCTGTCTTGCTAATTTATCAAACACCGTCAATATGGTTGTATAAAAGGAATTCAATCCCGTATTCTTTTTAGTTCTTGATGCTTTTGTTGTCCTCCTTCGGTAAATGTCAGCGATGGATGTAAATTGCATGAACATTGAGATTTCATGTTTCACAGTGTCTCAAATAACTCAACACTACGATTCGCGCGGAACAAACTGTCCCACAGTATACACAGCGATAGACAGTAGTCGGCCAATCGGCAGAGTGTACACCCTCTCGGTGTCATTTACATTAAGCATCCGAGAACATCCGTGTCTGCTGTTCCCGAGCTTATGTCTCCAGAATGAATTATTCCTAACCCGTAGGATCAATATCAAAGGCTTTCACGTCTCTTTTGCAAACAACTTTGTAACGCAAGTGCAGCTAGTCCAAAGGTTAAATTTCTGATTCTAACTCTACATCTAATAGTACTATTTGTCACTTAGGTTACGACAGTTGAGGGCCAGTTTAGTTATTCGTAGGATTCTTATTGGCTTCTATGTAATCCTCCACTAGATATCACAATTTTATATGCAATACAACAGTAAACTATAACCTCTAGAATGCATTTGAAGTTCATGTTCATTTTTTGCAAGCTATGAGTTTTCCAATACATGGAATTGCTTACATAACTCATCCCACTTTTGGAACATCTGTTCTATTTGTGACTACTAATCAGTAGCAAGTCTTTCAAAATATTCACACAATTGATCATTGCGGTTCTTGTCATTTGCACATTTAGCGCACTGCTATGCTCGCAAAGATCGGTAGAGTGGTGCATATGGGTGAATTGAAAGCAATCAGTCATTACAAAGTGACACACCTCTGCGCAGACATAGTGATGGATTTCGAGAAAATGCCATTTTTGACGCGGTATCCTGAAAATTGGCAGCTTATCGCCGCACCGTGGTTTCATTCAGTGCTGTTGACGGGGGAATTGTACGGATTCAAGAACATCGCCAATACAAGTGAGTCTCCCGTATTTGCTCTGATTAAACGTAATCCAAAGTCGTTGCAAATTTTAAAATCCATTGGGAAAATGTTTACCCGTATGTTCTCTAATGTTTCATTTTATACAGATTCTAATTCTACTATACCTACCTGATTAGTGTAAACACCACAAAACCCGTAGTGCCTTGTGTGTATGGCAGATGGAAATGCGTAAAAATGTGGATTTGATGTCCAAACTCATGGCTTTGTCCTCATCTATATGTGTTTGGGCACGTACGCTTGAACTTGGTATTCATACCGGCCTTATCCAACAGTGGATTACAAGTTGGCTTATTGTTACTCCACTGTTCCTACCTCATCAATGGAAATATTTCGAAAGTGCGCGTGATGGGTTGGACAGATTTTCATTTTCACTTCAATTCATAGATATGTTCATGTGAGATTCAACATGTGTCTGTTACTTAATTAACGGTATCACAAACGTGCAATCTGCAACCGTTACGCACATTTATTCTACTCATGCAATCGTGGCTGTTTCAATTAAAAACTATGACGTACCCAGATGAAACCAGATGTGACTTGGACCTTGAAACAACTGAATCACCACTGCTCACTTTGAAGACGATGTGCAACATTATTTCAGAGCCACGACTTACTGCATCAGCCAGAGCAAAGTTGGTTTTGTATTTGGCCGTTGAAGGTTGATAATAAGTACAAGGGAGAACCAGTGACGACTAACCGCTCAATAGTTCGTCTGAGAACGTGGTTGGAGCGATCATAGACGTAAATCGGATCATATGAAAAAGGGGAAACTTCATGAATATAATGGGTACACGCATATTCAGCACCAACTTAACATGGTCGCCCAACACCACTTTCATAGTGTTAGCCCAAGTCAAGGTCAGATACAACAACTATAAGACCAATGGGAAAATGGGAAAAAGAATCAGACTTTAAAACAACATACTATGTTGGTAAATGTCAGAAGTGTCTCACGAGCATATACGGTATATGCTGTATGTGCTCGCAACGTTGATATTTCTTAAGCTTTCAATCCGATCATGACATTCTAAACTAAAAGCTCGCAGCTTATGGAATAACAGAAATATTGCTGAATTACTTAATGGCTCATAAACATCGTGACCGCGGAAGAAAATTGAATCCCTTGAAAGTATTTATCGTCCATTCAACTGAATTGATCTCATGTGACAAAAATTCACCTTTTCAAAAATGAATGCCCTGACCCAAATTACTACGTCTCACACGACGGCACATATGGTGTGAACTCAGGCTGGACTTTAAAATTATTTTTCATACCAACATTCGTTTTATCAACCATTTAATGCTGCCTGAATATCTTACTCGAACAAAGCAAACTTTCACTGGTGTTAACCATCCCGCTTGCTTCCCTTGGAACGGCATACCCGAAGTAATCGTATGGTCAACTTCTCTTGTGGTGTTTATTGCGAAGCTGGATGAATACATATCAAATTATATGCTACGTGACTAACGTAAAGGATTCAAGGATTTATGGTTAAAAGTTAATACTTTACAACACCACAGGATTACGGTTGGAGTTAAAATGTGAAAAGTGTATAACGAGTATCGTATATGAAGTGTACCGCTTACGAATGACGTTCGTTTGCATATACAATTCCAATTTCGCTTTAAGGAGAGTCAACTACATAATGAGGTATGTGATTCCAAAGATATAAAGCACTTACGGCAGAACATTCACGCCGACATTCAACACACGCTTAGTACAAGTGTCTTAGTGGATGTCTTTTGGTATACACACCGTACATAATACACAGTTTTAGGACATCTACATATTTCTTTAGAGTTTAGAGTCAAGATAAACACTTGACCACCTTAACACCGTAGCTAAATTTAGGTTATTCTATGGTCGAATACGAGTTTCGTGAGCGCTGAGTTCGGCTACTAGATGACGTGGCCAAACCGCTTCAGTCTTCGCCGTTGGCTGTAAACGGCGATATGAGTAATATCGCGTCGTAGATAAAGTGACAGGTAACGTCACAGAGACCCATACGCCGCAATCTTTAGGTGTACGGAACATAGCGAAGACCCATCACTAACTTGGTTACACCGTAATAGATTTTATCAAAGAGAGCAATATATTTCAGCAGCCAATTAGCCCTGACATCTACCACATACACCATCGTAGGACAAAGAAAGATGTTCGTTATTCTTGGTATCGTTGCCAAAGAGAATCTTCCGAATATTCTTTGAATGATACTTAACAACTCACTGGCCTATCGATATATATTCTGATAGTGAACTGTGCTCTTCAGGTTCCCACTAATTCATAATGCTAGGTCTATTTCCAACAAGCACCATGATAATTTGTCTATTCCCAATCGATATACCAAGGTGGAAAAACATGTTTTTCCGTGTGTTGTATGTCATGACGTTCATATCCGCCCAATCTGCACATTGTCTAAATCTTTTTGCTGTTTCTCACCACTTGCAGCGGAACAGATTCGTGTTCAAATTCTGATATCATTCGCGAACAGGACCAATTTGAATGATATGAGGTGTGGGGGTGGGTAAATCGTTTATGTATTATAGAAAGAGGAGCGGGTCTAACACAGATCCTTGTGTGTTATCGCTGGTCGTTTCAGACTTTTTGGATAGCACTCCATTTATTGTAAGTCTTACGTGGCGATCTAACAAGTAGTCGCGCAACCATGAGGAGAGTTCATCAGATATTCATAACGCGTCAGTATTTGAAGAATCAAATGTCAAAAGCTTTCAAAATATCCTAATAACAAAACGTGAATGCCATTACTGCGGTGCAACTCTTTCGCCCGGAGGTCTAACGCCATGAGAAGATCCGTTAGACAAGTGATGAGATTGAAATCCATGCTCTCGGAAGATGATTTTTTCAACAACAATGACATTTTTCAGTTCCGTTTTATAAATTCATTCGAGGCCCCTTTTGTTAATTTAATAAACGTTCTAACGCAATAGGTAATCATCTATTCGAATATTTTCCTTTCAGTTATTAATCCGCTACATGCAGGTGCGTACACTTTGATTCACTACAATCAATCCGATGAAAAAATAAATTTTATTTAACTCAAATTCTTGAAACTCACTTTTATTCATAATGAATTAATGAAATGTGATTATTGTTCATAAAATTAAATCGCTCTAAGTTGAACTAACAAAAATCATAAATATGTAAAGGTAGAAGTCAATTTTAATGGTCTTTAAAGCATATAGCTTGACAAAAACACAGAATGATATGGAAATTACGAATAACATGGGTAGAAAAAGTGGGATTTGTTTGCTTACTGAGTAGTTCAGGAATCAAGTAAAAATCCATCGGACAGAAACGGTTTTCAAAGTTCAAAGCTTTTATGGTGTAAAATATATAGGTTCAAAGTTGGATTGGTCAACATGAAATTGTCCAAATTCGATTCAAATATATCCAAGTTGGGTGAATGTGCAACATTACAAGGTAGGGAGTTCCAGGTAAAGCATACACGTACAGAATAAAAGTACCTTCGACAGTTCAGCCTCCAGTCGGGAATATGTACTGCATAGTTATGACTCCGGCTGGTTCTGAGTGGTAGTCGCGTGAATAGTTGATTCAGGGGATGGTTGGGGGTATGCAGTATATTGAACATAAGTATCAAATCACCTCTAAGATGGCGGTAGCGAGAGTCGAAGAGATTGAGACTTGCAATACGATCTTCGTATTGTTTGTGTTTTAAACCGCGTAAGAGCTTGGTGGTCCGATGATATATTTTCTGCCAGAGGCTGATGTCCTTCTGTAGCCCGGGGTGAGCAAGCCTGAACCGTATACTCCATGGTTGGCCTCAAGTACGTATTAATTATCCGATGAACGGTTTGCTTAGTGAAATTCCCGAACACGCGTTTCAGCAGTAGCAGTACTCGTGACGTCTTTTCATAGACACCCAAGTCCTTCTCCTTGTCAGTGCTTTTAAGAATATGGGAACCAAGGGCTTAGGAGTACTCGAAATGTCTTCCAACAGTCAATACCTTGCATTTTCTGACATTGAAAGGTAGCTTATTTCTAACTGAACAGTCTTGTAAGGCATCTAGTTCCAGCTGAAGCTCTCTGCAATCCTCAGTTGTACGTACTTGTGTCCACAGCTTGATGTCATCCGCAAATAACAAGATTTCACAGCGAACAAGTTTAGATAAGTCTTTGACACACATCAGGAAAATAAGTGGGCCAAGCACTGATCCCTGCGGCACCCCACTCGTTACTGCATTAGGTCGTGACAAAGCATCATCAACCCTTACTCGAATGACACGGTCGCGGAGATAATCCTCAAACCAGGCAAGTGATGAACCCTTGATTCCACATAGCTCCATCTTTTGTGGTAACAGACTGTGGTTGACACGATCGAATGCTTTTGACATATCAAGATAACAAGCGTGTACTGTGAGACCTTTGTCTACAGCTTGTGTCCAGTCATCGAGGGCGAACAGAAGTTTTGAAAGGCAAGAGTGTCTTTTTCTGAAGCCGTGTTGTTCGACTGCGAGCAAGCAATTGTCTGCCAGATGCTTTGTGACGCTGTTTGCTACGAGGCGCCCCATCACTTTAGAGATCACCGGTAGTAGTGTTACGGGTCGATAGTTGGATACTTCGGAACGGTTTCCTCCTTTGTTGATGGGGGTAATAATGCCGTTCTTCCAATCACAGGGAACGAAACTTTGGGTTAAAGAGAGGTTAAACAATTATGTGAGAGGCGTACACAAAGTATAAGCACAGTTTTTAATTTTTTTAATTTCGTTAGCTCCGGGAGATTTTCTAGTGTTGAGATTTAGCAATGTGCGGAGGACACTCTCCGAGGTAAAAGTTAGTTGTTGTAAAATATTTTCGGGTAAGAAAAACATTTTCGGGTAAGAAAAACATTTTCGGGTAAGATAAAACATTTTGTAACATGACTGCTTTAGCGATTTGTAGATTCGTTTATGTAAAATCCTCCGTTATTTTGGGAGAGCAAATTTTTCATACAGCGACCTAAAGCATTTTAGTTTCAAACAATTCTCCTGTTGACAATTCACACCCCAACGACAACTTGAACATAAGTAACCACGTACATGTCTTCTACACCCCGCGTACAAGCTTAATGCTCAGCCAGAACAAAGATTGTGATTTGCATGCGTTTTGTTCACATAGGTTTCGTGCAACTTTTCACAGTATCAGGATTCTGGAGTGTGTGTCTGTGTGTGTGCGTGTGTTGGAAATGCATACAAATGAGGTGTTTTTGTTTTGAGATTATATGTTTAACCTAATCTACTTGTGTGTTGGATATTTGACTGAACAGGTTGTTCGTGCCAACGTTATCCAACATTAGTTAGCAAGTTCATACCTTGGTTACCATCTATTCACTATTTCAAGGTATACATATCCCGATCAAACTGTCCCTACTAGATGAGTGCAAACAGCATGAAACCGGGCGTGGGGAGAATGTGTCGAAAATGCATGCAAATGAGCTTGTTCGTTCAAGAATACGCTTTAAACTCCACCTGCATGTGTGGCACAAGTGATTGAACAAGTTGTTCGTGCCAATTTTATCCAACGTCAGCTCACAAGTTTATACCTTGTAAAACAAGAACATTCTCCCAGTAAATGAATGACACAACACATAAGGTACACAATATGAACAACATTCAGAGGAATTAAGGAACACATTTCAGCCAATCATTGATGAATATGAAGAACAAAATCTCGTCACGATCAATAACTTTCTAGATACAAATGAAGCACATATGATCAAACATTTGTGTTGGTTTTGGCCTCCTTCAGTCGACGTCGACGGCGGATGATGGTTTGGTGCTCCAGGGCGTTCCAAAACGTTCGTATATTCACTTGATATGAAAACCACTGACACGTTTAACTTGTAAGACGTTCACCTGATGTTGTCGTCTAGCGAGCAGAAGGATTACCGTCTGAACAGTGAACCAATACTTTTTTCTGTTGTGAGCACACACTGTGCGTTGCGTCGACTGTCAATTCAATATAATTGTTCCAACGAGTTCCAGGTAACCGATTCGGTTCGAGTCTTGTCGTGCTTGTTCCACAGATCCTACCGAATCATCAATCGTCCATTCATTATTGATGCCATTTAAAATGTTCTCTTGCGATTACTCAGTGGTCGAAAACCAGGTGGGTTCACGATGGTTGTCCTCGATCATTTGCATTGTAATTGAGGGTGGTGTTCCGCATCTCATCGAGTGCTCTTGATTAGGATTCTTTCGTCACACTCATCGTTGCCCTCTAAAGTGATTTACAGGTCCTTACCATTATCGGAACCACGTGATTGCTTAGGTTGGTTATGAAGATCCGCATGCTACATCTAGAACGTAATCAAGATGAGAGATTCTAGATTTGAGCAACAGGGAATAAAACTAGAAGAATACGGTAACCGCTGATGTCAATATTAACTTCTGTTTATCATATATCCACATTATTATCATATGAGTGTTTGCTCTGCGTGATTACTGCGAATTATTACTACTCTACACTTCTCAGATCCAATTGCGTGCCCGGTACAAAGGAGACATTATGTAGAATTGACACAAACAACATGTATCCAGTAGTCTAGTAAAGAACGCACCAAAGTGGCTTAATTACCCACATTCAGCCGTGCCATCAGTCTAAAATCCGGTGTAGAATTCCTTAGATATATTTGTGTTTCAAGCTAGTCGATATGGCAGACAGGCGGTTACGCTGCAGAAAAGATCTGAGAGTAAGTTCGGAATATGTTGATGAAGTTTGTTGGGAATAGCATACAAGAGATGTCCCCATCAACAATTGGTTTTTGTTAGGTACCAATCTTTATCATGTGCACACTAAAATAGAGCACACAATACGACTGGGAGTCGGGAGGAAAAGAGCGCTATGAACCAATTTTGATAGATCACGTTATTTTAAATTCGAGTTAGACTTCCGATTGTTACAAGCCATCGCTACACGTGAATAATAATTTCATTTCAGTTCTCGAAATAGTCGTATCGCACAATGCGGACAATATGCATCACCAAAGTTGCCAAATGGTAAGCTTTGTTCGCCGTATTATATAATACTGTGTATATTGTGCATTTGAGCAGCCCGCACTTGCGGTACAAACACGTTCGCAAATGACATATGAAATCTCTCGGCGTTGACCCTATGAGTTGGAAAGAACGTGCTCTTGGCCGCTCACTTTTGATGCGCTGTGCATTGTAAACCGGATCGATGTATTGTGGTGCTCAAAACACCTTCATTTACATCTTACAACCAGTGTCTGTCTGTTTACTACTTCTCTACTGTTTCAAGTCTCAATGAACCTATTTTATACTGTCTCTACCTGGCTGTAGATTGGGCAGCAGTCAGAAAATGCTTTTTTGGAGTTTATGCGCGGGGGATGTGAGCAACACAATACATTGGTCATTTTATGTTTCTTGAGCGCTTTACCAGAAACCAATCAGTGATTCTATATTTGAAAATCGTGTTTCGTTATTCGAAGTATATTTAACGGGGACTTTCAAGTATAACATCGTTAAAGATCATTATCAAATGCAAAAATACTCATCCGTATTGGCATCTAGTGGTTTTTGTAAAAGCCTTGACCGTATCAGATTGTTCCACATGAGTGGGTAAACTGTTCCACACCGCCTGTGCGATTGAGTTAACTAGATCTTATTCTCGAATCATGTTTTTCGGATTACGGATTTCTGATCTACGCTGGCTGAGTAATATCTGTGAAATTCAATCTGGCGTATTTCAGTAATAGAAAAAGTCAAATTGTCTATCATTGAATAGACTGTACTAGGCAAAGAAATAGTCTGCGATCGTGATAGAGAACAATTAAAATCTGATGCAGTTTTAGAACGGAAGAGTGAAAGAGTTCAGAGTTAGTCAATTAATTTTATTTAAGCTAGTATTATTCATCTACATTACCACATAACTATGTTAAAAACGTACCTAAATTTCTCATGTGTTTATGAGTTATCTTATAGTTTACTATTGAAACGTTTTAGTTTAATCACATATTCGGAGAGGCACAGTTGACCACCGGGAGTACATGTGTTCAAACCGCGTTTGAAATTTTCAACGGGACGATGTATCGGCAGTACCAATACGAGGTAGTTCGTCGAAAAATTGAGAACTTGACTTTTGTTGATCTGGTGTTCGTACGCATCGATACATACAAGGACGTGACCCTGACTTTGAGACGGATGCAGCCATATCCTGATTACGGTGAGAATTATTTTTAAATGAAAACGGCCACGCCTAGGTCAACTTTCGTTTTGTTAGCTCAAATATATCATTTTGTGCTTGGGCGAGATGCGAAACTGTCAAATATACATGTCTTAGTATAGAAGCTAAAAGCATTTAGCCATATCATACGAAAATATGAATATGCTGATGAAAAAGAAATGCTGCACAAACGAACTAGATAATTCCATTGATTAAATGAATTGACCCCGCAAGCTGGGAAGAACTTGCTCTTGACCGCTCACTTTGGAGGCATTGTGTAAAGCATCGACTGCAAGCCGGGGAGGAGCAAATACAGCTCCTGGCTGCTGAACGCAGATCACGCCGCCGGCGTGCAACTGATGCAATACAACAGAGTTCTGACTATCGTTGCAAGCGCTGTGGGAGAGATTGTTTCACCCGAATCGGACTGTTTAGTCATTCAAAATGTTGCAAAACATGAAATTCTTGCGATGTGATGTACATCCATGGTCGACATCGACCGACGGAGGCCAACAACAATTGCTAGAAAAGTTCAAGATTCACCACGTAGTGCAGTCAAGTGGTTTTGCACAGAATTTCGAATGCGTGTCACGAAACTGTAACTGATAACAACGGTTACAGGAAGCGGATTCGAAGGGAAAGATATACGTAGAAAATAGAAATATCGGTGTCAGTTAATACGGAAATATGGGATTTTGTTATGTCACAGATTGGCCGCGTGTATGCCACTTTTTGAAGTATGAAATCTTTTGTGCGTAAGTATCACAACACTGTGAACGCAATTTCGAAGAATTAAACCGAATGGCCAAAAATCACATGATAACCCGAAAAATGGTGACAAAAAGCCGGACGTTGGCCACCTGTCTCCCATGACCTGAGATGGGTGACAAAGGGGCCACTCATGAATTGATGACCTGATGATCTTGTTTGCATAATGAATGAATGATGAACCGAAGTCGGCCGATAATCCGCAGCAGGTGCGAGCCTCACATGATGTGTACAAACAGTTTCTATATAAATAACCAGTTGTGTGATTAAAAGGAGGCGTAATAAACGTTCTGTCCGACAAATGTTGACTTTCATGGATATTTGGAGAATATGTTGTTTTATATTTGTGACTACTCATCCGTGCCAAGCCCAGTCTAGAGAACAGTTCATAAAAGCTTAATTGCGATCGATCAAACGGTGGACGGTAGCCCAGGTCGTTAATGCGTGGGACAACAATGGTGATGATCGGGTGTTCGAATCCCATCCGAATCGAAAGTATATGCACTGCTGATGAGCTCAATTAAGAGCGAAACTCGAGTCCAGTGCTTCCATTATGGACCGTTGTGATCAACTTTGTGAATAGTTCGATGGGCAAGGCACGGATGAGTGTTGACTTTCATTCACTACATTGGTGCCGTGACCATGAAGCTACCGTGGCCAAGCCAAATTGCGGATGACGAAGTCGAACATTGGCTGCAGGATTTCCAAGCAGTTGCAATGTGAAATGGCGCTAATGATAACATGAATTCAATCACTGCTCTCGGAAAGCTGTTGACCGTTAGAGCCACAACTGTGTTTCAGCTAAACCGAAAATTCACGTGTTTACAATCTTTTGGAGAAACGAAAAGGGTCCTAGTCGCAGAGTTTAAAAAGGAACACGAACGAAAATGTGAATTGGAAAACATTTATGGTCGACAGTTTGATGGTACTGCAGACCGAAATGTTCACTATCAGTTTCTGTGACGTTAGTTGGAGTTGTGGCAACCGGAAATAGTGAAGCGAGCATGCCGAGATTACTGATGGACAGTTTCATTGTAAGCCTCCAAACAGATCAGCAAGATTAAATGAAATTGGCTCGAGCATTGGAAAACAACGAGACAGAAAAGCTCATTTCCCTTGCCCAACGATTTCAAGGTAGCTCATACGTAAACATGGTAGACAAAAAGGCAGCATGGGAAGCGAATATTTGTAAATTAGAAGAAGAAGTCAATCTATTGAAATTAGCTGCAAGAAGGAAGTCAGATTTCCAACCTGATTGCAACTGTTTTGCCTGCAACAAAAAGGAACACAGCGAAAATGTATGCAGTAAAAAACGTCTCTACCGTTGTTTTACCCGTTCACCAAGTCGCAGTAGACACACACTAAGAATAAACATAAGCGTTGATAATATCTACACCGCGCGATAATCGATACAGGTGCCAGGATCTCCATTACAACACCCGTTAGACAGTCATAACACGTTCCTTGGTGTGTAAGATGTACCCGTTTAACTGTAAAGGGAATGCGACGCGTTCGGTTGAAGGTTGGAAAAACGATTCTGACACATGAGTTGTTCGTTATTGAAGGCATCTCCAAGACGATTATCAGTGTCAATATTTTAAACCGATTAAAAACTGTTATCAGTTTCAACGACGGATCGTAGCAATTAGACGGTCAGAGGCAACATGTTATAAATTCACGTCAGAGAGACAGCGCAAGTGCCGTTCTGTAATAGTAGAAGCGGGAGAAATTCTCGGATTTGTTCTCAATTTCAGAAGATGGATATGAATATTGTGACTGGATAAATAATTGGATTTTGTTGCTGGAAGTTACCCACTGTCGATCCATATACTGACGTATGCCGCTGAAATTCGTCGGAGAAGTAACAAAATAAGTGGACAAAATGATAAACATGGGTATCATAAAAGCGAGTATTGTTCACCCGTGTTGATGGTTAAAAACGCCTACGGAAGCTACCGTTTCTGCGTTGAATTCCGTGAATTAAGCGGAATAAAAGTCAAAGACGCAGACAAAATATTATCGTAATTGCACAAGGCGAAAGTGCTCACATTCGCCGATTTACGGCATGGGTATTGGCAAGTGACAATGGCGATCGCTACAAAACGTGCATTCTGTGTAAATGGACAACAATACGAATTGATCAGAATGCCATTTGGTCTCTGTAACGCCGTTTCGGCGACTGTTGCTCGAAATATTGAGCGATCTCAAAGGTGTAGTTGTCAATGAGACAACATCGTCATATTCTCGAACACAATTGAGCAGCACTGGGAACAGCTTTAAGTGGTATTCAAGTGGATCTCTGATGCTGGGCTGAAGTTAAACAGCAAGAAATGTCAAATTGTGCCGAACAAAGTCGTTTGCTCGTGCCACACAGTCAAAAGGGAAAAATCGAACCGTTGGCAGAGAAAATGACAATGATTAAAAACTTTCTAGTTTCATCCTCGAAAAGCAAACTAAAATCATTCCTGGGTTTGGTCGGCTATGACTCGAAATTTATAAGAAACGTTTTGTAATAGGCGCAGCCATTATTAGCGCTACTGAAGACGAGCGAAAACGATTCAATAGAATGCTGACGCGGAGAGTGCTTTTAAAGAACTTTCAGAAATGATAACTACACGGCCGCAGGTCTTCAACATTCCGGACCTAGAACAGGAGTCCATCGTCGCTGTTGTTACCAGTGATGTTACGATTAAAGCAGTCTAATCACAACCCGTCAGAATTGTTGAATATGCCAGCCGACTATCAACCTATGCAGAGCGGAAATACTCAACCACGGAGAAAGAATGTTTGCCAATCGTTTGGAGAGTCTACTTACTTGCCACAACCTTTCGCGTGAAGTCAGACCACAGGCCCCTAAAATGGATGATGACAAAAAGGACCCTAGAGAAAGATGGTAAGATGCGCGCGCCGCTTACAGGGATATAATTTTCTCATTGAGCACATAGAGGGTACAGATAACGAGCTGTGTGATGCGTTGTGACTGACAACAGCAGTGGCATTCCCAGTAATCTCAGTGCAGCCTCTAAACAGAAATATCATCCGCTACCAATATAACGACAAATTAACAAAGGAGGCATAGAATCATCTAGAGAAAGGCACAACGCAGGAGACATCTTCGTTTGAAATAAAGGAGTTAATGGGTGCACGGAACAGACTAAGTTTGGCAGATGGGAAGGTAATGTATGCAATGGAATTCGTTGAATCCCTGAGACCTAGAAAGGTACAGTACATCTCCAAATCCGTAATACCCCGCATACTGTAATTCTTACATAACGGACATCACGATGGAGCAAATTCAGTTCTAGAGCGAAGGGCATTTTGGCCTTGCATGAATTGTGATTTTAAGAAATTCGTATCAGCAAGTCTTCGATTCCAGGAGACCAGAGATGATAGACCGAGAACGCCCCAGATGATTGAAGTGGAAGCAAAGAGGCTGGGTAGAAGCGGTTCCAATATTCGATAGAACCGCAGAAACGGTTGTCCGTGCGTTAATGGAAAAGGATGTTTGCGTGGTTTCGGATTGCAAAAGAAATATGGACAGATCATGACCTGTTCTTTCAGTAAAATCATAGAGCAGTGAACGGAAAATGATAGTCTCGTTCTTCGGGCTCAACTCACGTTTTCTGTCCTAACGTTCGTTACTTCATTCACATAGTTTTAGTGAAAATTTGTCGCAAAGCTAACCACTTCACGTTCACGTTTCACATCTACTTTTTAATTGCGTCGAAATCCACTCTGGAGGTCAATGTCTCCAATTTTAATCCTGTGCACCAGTGAATCTCACAAAGCAAGAGCAACTCAAGTGAACACAGCAATCAGTATGTGCACGACAAATAACAGATTACACACCAAACGTTTTTACGCACAGTGTGTTACAACAAAAATTCACCAAACTGTTTGTGTGGTTTCTGAATTTGGTAAGATTACGCAGTGGATTTAGTGCCACGTGGTTCTATTCATGTCCTCGCCACGGTGGGCTCATTTGACCGACCTTCACTGGTCGTTCAGTAGCTACTTCGGTATCCAAACGCGTGGTCACTCGATACGTACTCATCCAAGTCTTTCATCGAACATTTCGATACATCCTGCTCTTGTGGCGAAGGGTCGTCTTCAGTATATCATTCCAGAGCTTGTGTAAGGCACACTTCACTAGTGCATTTTACTCGTCCACAAAATCACGTACACTGCTTCTAGATGAATCCGAACGTTGCAGTGCAGTGGTTTACAGTATTTGTGTAATGACTAAATAGATCCATGTTTTACAGCGAGCGGTCGGTCGGATACGATTCATTGAAAATCTCGCACCAATAACTTTTAGTCATATGACCGAACGAGACAGTTTCACGTAATTTTTTTGTGTATAAAATGTAATCCTCGAAACTGTGTGTGTGAAATTGTTGCCAGTTACTTGTATTTGCATGCATTTTCATCAAACACGCGCGCGCAGACAACGACAAATTTCATGCTGATTACACAAATCAGGTAGCGACATTACGATCAGGATATTCGTGAATCACAAATAGTTTCGTCTCATTAATGTTTAAAGCCCAATCTTTCGGCATTTTCCATTCATCTATTACTTTTGATTTTATCTTTTACTTTATTCTTCGCACTACACGCCATCTAGTTGTTATACACAAACCACCTTTCAAGCGTTCAAACTTACAATGGTACGTTAATTCTCTTTTTCAACTATCAATCGCTTCTGTACACAGCATTCTACTACGAAGGCTGTTATGCAAATCAACCAAAGGTCGCCGGTGAGTCAACAGTCATCAATTACCAACGTGAAACCTTGATAGGAACTGAACGATAGAAATTTTGATAATAATTTATTTACTGTCGTGTTCAACTTAAATGTTAGGTGGATCATTATAGCTTCCACAGATTCGAGTAGAAATATTTCACACAAAAAACTAGATTATGTTATGAATAAAAGTGTGTAAAATAATAGTATATAACCTGTAGGCCATACGGAATTTACAGCTCGCGAACGCTGCTCGTTTGCATATGAAGGTACATTTTCGCTTGAAACATCACATTTCACGGAATGTCACATCACCATTTGAGGTATGGAATTCCAGAAAAATAGCATGGAAAACGGTCGTATTCCGGAAGATCTACTCTACGGTGAGTTGCAATTAGGAAGTCGACCATTGGGCAGACCGCATTTGTGGTACAAAGATGTTAGCAAAAGAGATATGAAAGCTCTTGACATTGACCCCGCAAGCTCTTGACAGCTCACTTTGGAGGTATTGTGCAAAGCGTCGTCTGCAAGCCGGGGAGGAGCAAATACAGCTCTTGGCTGCTGAACGCAGATCACGCCGCCGGCGTGCAACTGATGCAATACAACAGAGTTCTGACTATCGTTGCAAGCGCTGCGGGAGAGATTGTTCCTCCCGAATCGGACTGTTTAGTCATTCAAAATGCTGCAAAACATGAACTCCATGCGATGTGATGTACATCAATGGTCGACATTGACCGACGGAGGCCAACAACAACAGCAAACACAACGAAAATATGGCGATCAATATGTGAAATTCAAGGTAATTCAAGGTTTCAAGTGTCTGAAAAGCAAACAAGCTTAACAACAACCATAGGATGGTACAAATTAAAATTTAGTGTAATAACACAAATACGAACAAGAGATTAACAGTAATATACGTGTGTTCTGAACACGAATATTAAATGCAATAAAATTCGTCTAATCTCGTTTTAAAAGTCATGCAGCTAGTGGGCCTTAGCAACGGTTGAGGTAAACCTTTCCATTGTAAACAGACAAACCGACAGATTAAAAATACCTTCTGGCGGTAATGGGCTACGACCGCACATATTCTGGGTCCATAATTCCCCTCGTATCCCTTCGCGTGACTAAATCATTAAGGATGGGTCGGGGTAAATGGATGTTTGTAAAGTAAAGTAAGGTCTCCTCTGATTCGTCGATAGGGAAAATCGAACAGATTCAGTTGAGCTATCCTTTCTTTATATGTTTTGTTTCGGATGCTGAGAACTAGTTTTGTTATGCGGTGATAGATTCGCTGCATAAGTTCCACATCCCTCTTGAGCCACGGAGACCATGACTGCAAACCGTATTCCATGACTGGTCTCAAGTATGTATTCATTATCCTTGGGAATATCTTGGGCGAAAATTTCCCAAATACACGTTTGAGTAGATTTAGAACACGTGTTGCTATTTTAAAAGCACTGTTAGTTTGAAGCGATGTTTTTAAACTGGAGCTTATCCAGACACCCAAATCATTTTCTTCGCTGAAATTTTCAAGGACATGCGAACCTATGTGATATGTGAACTCTACTTGATTCCCCACATGCATGATCCTGCATTTGTTGAAGTTAAACAGCAGTTTGTTCTTCAACGACCAGCTGTGAAGCGTATCAAGATCCTTTTGTAATACCAGACAGCCTTCTGGACTAAGAATGCTGCGCCAAATCTTTATGTCGTCCGCAAATAACGAAATGTTACATCGAACAAATTCCGGTATTTCATTGACATAAACCAGAAACAGGATCGGACCAAGGACTGAGCCTTGGGGTACTCCGTTAGTTGCTGCAATTAGTTTGGATAATGCATCATCAACACGTACCTGGTTAGTGCGATTTGTTAGGTCGTCATTTAGCCAATTCAGCAACTTTCCAGTGATACCAAGCCTTTCATGCTTCTGCAGTAGTAGGGAATGGTCAACAAGATCGAATGCTTTTGAAATATCTAAGTAGCATGCGTGTATTGCTTGTCCTGCATCTACCGATTTTGTCCAATCATCTAGCGTTACCAGTAAATTAGACAAACAGGAAACGTATATGGACGGGTATATCATCGTGACACAGCCTTATTGAAACAAGTATTTTAGTCGATGTCCTGTATTAGACACAATTCAATAAATATGAATAATATCGCACCGTATCATCCATCGAGTAAATTCACATTGATTCAGACGTGATAATCTGTCTCTGTGTGGAATATTTCAAGGACCAAGGATTTCAGTTCTCTAACGCATAATACATCGTTGGACGAAGGTTGACGTTCATTATCATTGGTGACGTTACCAGCGAGACTCTTTCAAATATTCTTCGAATAATATTTAACAATCTGCTGACCTGACGATAAACAATCAGGGAGTGGATGGTGCTCCTGAGGTTTCCACTTACCCGTACTCGAAGGTCATTTTACACAGATATCCATGCCATGTTTTCAGCTCTCAATCCATATAACAAACGAACATTCTTGCCAACCAAGTTGACACAGTGTCCAAAGCTTTACAGGTCAAGTTTGTCTCATTTATTTTACATCTGCATAACTCCTACACTACCAGAGGGATTATTTCGTTTCAATCAAAACATAATGCATCTGGCTAACTGTATTATATTCTCTAAAATCAAATGAACGATCTCAGTTGGAACAAAATACGCATTTTGCTATCCAAATTTAAATGGTATTTGGCTTTGTATCAATGTTCGACAATTATATCTTCGGAAACATTCGTCTGGTCCTAGATAGTCTAAACGTATGCTTGCAGCATGGTCAGATGTGAAACATTTGTAAGCGCAAGTACCCACGAAATTATTAAAACACGAAACCCAACCTGTACGTTGGACCGCGTTGCATAGAGCAAAGATAGCATTCATTAGAGTTCAGACATCTCGGTTTTAGAACCAGTCTGATAAATGATTTGAAAATTTACATTCTTTTAAGTATAAAAATGACACTTTAAGCAACAAAAAACCTGTGTCGGTAATGCGGTTTCGCTGCTATACAGTGAACACGCCAAACCATTCAAACTTCACGTAACGATGAAACACAAAGTGATTGTTGGTCAAGTGCTCGAGACACTTAATAAAGAAACAATATATAAGGTCCACAAATCACCCGTTAGTGTTTGAGTGTGTACCATGTGAGCAACACTATAAATCGTGGGAGCGAGTCAAATTCATGATTCCGAATGTTTGATCAAGCAATATGTTGAAGAGTATGTATGGTATGAGAGCATAAGCCTGATCCAGACAAAGTGCCGCACAGTCAGAGAAGATACTGTCAGGTTGACCAGGCCTAGACAGATATGAGGAAGAAAAAACTGGATTTTCTAAAAGTACAGTGTAAACCGTTCGACGAGCATACAAATTTGAATGGAGTGCGTCAGATTGGGTTTATAAACTTCTAAAATTAATCAATACAAACAATAAGCAACTGCTTCTTGATTCCATATTGGATACGTATGAATATATTTAATCAACATTTTATCAAGAACAACTTTGAGTATTGGTCATCGTTCTATTCTTAATAAAATTATTATTATATATGGATTAATTTCGCCGCTAGTGGATGGGATCATCATAGCTGGTATTCATTATTCTGTATTAATATTAATCAATGTTCAACGCTTGCTTTTAGTAATTCACTTTGATTTGAAATCCGGTGAACTACAGAAGGCAACCGAGACTTGTATCAAGGTAAGACACTAATATTTCTTGTCTTGACTTTGGTGTTTAAAATGACGGCTAAGAATTCCCAAATATGTCGACAAAACGCTTAAATGGAGATATCCTGTACAAACCCAATTAAATAGAAATGAATTTGATCAAAATCAACCATTAATTAAAATTTAATGTCACCAATTATTACTTAAAATGGTTCGGTAAATATAAATATTGACAAGGACAATGAGAGATCAGGAACTAATCGTTTTCGGTCCAAGTACGTTGATTGTAATCACCTCAACTGTCCGCCTGATGTTACAGCGATGTCTTCGTGACATGTTGAGAGGAAACGTGAAAACAACTGAGATCGCCTTCCCGGGTTCTACTCACTGACCCGTGTAAATTTGATGAGCGTCAAGACATTTCGTTCGATACCCACCACGTAAAAGCTTTCGCAAGCGAACAGTTGGGTCATTCGAAACACTGTGAAGCATGGAACATGCATCTGCTTGTGATGTACATCGATGGTCGACAACGACCGAAGGAGGTCAACTTCAGGGCGTTCGTAATAATATGGTCTAACTATCATCAGCATGTCCTGTTTCTAAAGTTATCCATCGGTATATTCTTGCGCGTTGCGCAGAATGACTATGCGCATTCCACGCTGCAATTCTGTTATGCGAAATTGCGTGACACTTGAAGGTCACATTAATTATCGAAACCAATTTTGCATTCATCGTGGGATGAAAATTGGCGTAACTTATAAAATGGCCTTCAAATCGGTCGTGCATAACATTATTTTCTCCACGTAAATTATCGTCATTTTTAGTGAATTCTATCGTATATCTGTTGCTAAATTCATCATGTTTTCCTATCAACAAAAGACAGTTTTTAACGCGCACATTTTAAAACAATTACGCGATTCCGAGTTTTACAGTGAAAATAAAACAGTTGTGCTGCGGCATCCAGCAAATACTGAATCATATATTGGAGCAATCACTAAAACAGTAGATGAAACATCGTACATGTTAGCAAGTCGCACTTCGCCTACGTCAGTCTATCTCTAGAATGCCCCTCCTTGAATTTTATCGTCTAATATTTCTTATTTATCTTCCATATATGCTCAAATTTCTCAACTGCTCTCTTCGAAATGTTCACTATATACCGGCGTCGCTACGTTTTGAGAAACCTGGCTTAAAGCTGCAAATGAATGTTTCGGCTGCTTCAACTTTACCGGACTTGCCCTTAGGCAAATCGTCGTAGCACAGTTAAAACTTATTTTAGAAATTACTGGTGTTCTCATAGCAAACAGGTTTTAACTTTTGATAAGCCTGATATATCTTGCTTATCCGTCATGTTTAAACCACGTCATCTTTCCAATTGTTAATCCCTTATTTTGATAAATATTTATGTCGTCACCAATTGTCAATCTGACACTCTTCATGCATTCATTGATGAACTCCCCATAATACATACTCCTTTTCAAAAGTTTTTACTTCTACTTGTTGGTAACCTCAATAATTCCAATTTAAATGTTTCCTCTATTGTCTCTGAACAGTATTGTTCATTTCTCAATACGTTTTGAAGCTTGTATGTATTTCGCTTTCACCCAAAACGCCCCATAATCGCAAGTTTACTCCTATTGGTAATTCGAACCACTGTGTTATCAAACAGGACCCAAATACCTAACCTACAGCTATGGCAGAAACGTGACTACCAGGGCCTGCAAACACGACAATAATTTAGCCCTCAGAGACATGCTTCATACTACTGATATCGAAACTTTTCATGAAAAGGATGTCTCCAAAGAATGTGATGTTGTAACATCCTATCTTAATTTTTGTTGGGACATTTGTTGTCTTGGCTTGTTGAACTTGGCAAGCGGTGTCAAGTCGTTCCAGTCTGGAACATAGTATCTCAGCAACCAGTCACTTCGAGGTCAGCACTTGATCTGCATGAGTCGATTGTCGGTGGCGACAAGGGAAGGGTACACGAAAAACTGATCAGGACTAAGCCGAGTCACGTCTCACATAGGGTGAACGTGCAAGCGGAGCCGCCTTGCATGAGGTGAACGTCCTGCTAGCGGGAATCGCCCGTCTGGCATAGTCCTAGTACGAACCCAGTAGAAGCAGATGTAGGCGCATATATAAGCTTGACAACAAAGAACCAGATGCTTCGAAAACATAGCCCCTGCTGAAACCTTCCTGCACCACCAATGCGGATGGCAAACGGCCTCGCCTGGAGAAGGATAAATGGCATTAGAATTCGGGCTGGTAAGGACCTTGTCTGATAGATTTGCTACTGGACGGTAAGTGCTCATGGCTGGCACTACCGAGTTGGTTTACGAAAAGCGTCCGTGATCCGTGAGTTGCGTTTGCCATGGTTTCAACAGTGGGAGGTGTATGTGTACATGAGGATTGAGAAGAAGAAAAAACACTACTGCAAGGGTTTAAATTCACGACCGAGGCACAAAAAAACATGCACCAAGCGATAATAACGTGTTAAATGCCCGATAAGTAATCCGCAAATGTGCCGTTTTGCGCGCCTACTCGCTGTGGTGATGGCTGATTGTGGGTAAATACCTGATGTACAAGCAGTTATCATCTAAAATGGCGGGGTTGCCATGACAGCATCGTGATGAACGTATCCAATGATTTTCAGCCATTCCATTTTTTGCGCAAGAAACTTAACGCTTGCAGAAATGCTAGGATGGGAAAGATTCAGTATGTTATGCATAATGCGCCGTCTAAATACAGACGGGATAAGTAGTCGGAGAGCGCTTTGTGATGACACGCAAAGGTTATCGCCCAATCCATCGGGCAATGGGAGAGGTGTGATTTCGTGACAATAGGAGTCCCTGTAAAGTGCGATGCCGGCAACGGTAGCTTTCATTGAAGCGATTTCGCTGAGGCCGAGGAAGAATGGCAAGTCTAACACACTCGTTGTAGATATTGAGCCAAAAAGAGGAATTGGGGCACCTGAGATATATCCTATGTCAGTCGTGAACTGACTGACAAAATCCTGGTGTGTAGTCTTTCTAGGAGAGTACCTACTCGCAGGTCTGTTCATTGATTAACGATGGGCTTATAAACAGTAAACATGGTAAACTGTCTGGTATGCAGAATATGAACTAACCCGACTTATGAATCGATCAAAAAGTGTAGTTATTTGACTCATATGACGTTCTGATGCAAAACGTGTGATGAAACGAGGTAAAAATATTACCCACAAGTAACGCCGATGTAAAAAGAAAGAAAGAAATGATGTACGGGAAAATAATTCACGATGGGTGCGTGGATGTTGGGCTCACCAATTGTAGTAAAAATGAGACATCTCTAACTATTTCCAACATAAAATCTTTGAATGAATCTTTCGTGCACCAACTAGCTGATAATTACAGTCAACGGAACTTCTTTTTGCCCACATTTTGTTTCTCATATTCATCCTTCACCATCGTAACTGAAATGTTTTGTGTACTTTCGTCTGCCTCACGCTCTAAGGCTGCAGGACCAGATAAACTCTCACACATTGTATTAAAAGAATGCGCTGGTGTACTTTCGGCATCTATCGCATGCATTTGCTTTCGATGTATGAAGAGTTCAGTTATGTCTTACTTTTGGAAAGCTATCTGCATTAACCAAAATTCTAAGATGCTGGTAAATACAGCCCGATTGTGTGCAGGTCGCAGTTGCTTAAAGCACTTCAAAGCCTAGTGATACGAAGAATCGATTACAAGCATGGTTCAATGGTCATCCACACTTGGAATACCTTTGAATCCCCAAGAATGAAACGAAAGGGTGTTTTTAAACATGACTGTACAGTGATGTTTAACTCTGCTTCAAAACATTCCTCGTGTTTCATTTAATGACCGTGTGTTTGAAACATGAAGTAGATTCAAGTATCTTGGCGTTACAATGTCTGACAGTCTTAGCTGGACCTATCATGTGACCACACAATTCTTGAAAGTTCGCCGGTCATCATTCTATTCTCCTCGCCTTCCTTCTCTCTCCATCCAATCAAATGTATTTCAACCTCTTGTTTTTTCTTGCATTGTTTCACAATTTTTCTACGCAACCTCCGTAATATTTCCCGTCCTCCTAGAAAAGGATTTTCTGTTGATCCAAAGAGGAGTGTTTCCTCGGAGTTAATTGGAGACACTATATTCGATCGTCACTTCGGGGAATGCAACAGATTGATCAAGAACATTTCTTCTGATAGTTCACATCCACTGAAAAAGATCCTTGTTGCCTGCAAATCTTTTTTCTCCACCCGAAGTCAATATTCTATGTCATCAAGAAGAAGAAGAAGAAGAAATCTACTCAAACGTTTATTTGGGAAATTTTCGACCAAGATATTCCCAAGGATCATGAATACATACTTGAGACCAGTCATGGAATACGGTGTGCAGTCACGGTCTCCGTGGCTCAAGAGGGATGTGGAACTTATGCAACGAATCTATCACCGCTCAACAAAACTAGTTCTCAGCATCTGAAACAAACCATATAAAGAAAGGATAGCTCAACTGAATCTGTTCGACTTTCCCTATCGACGAATCGGAGGAGACCTTATCTTACTTTTTAAAACCTTCCATACCCCGAATCATCCCTTACAGGATTTATTCACGCGAAGGGATACGAGGAATTATCGGACCCATGAATATGTGCTGGTCATACCCCATTCCCAACTGAACTTTAGAAGGTATTTTTACTCTGTCCGTGTCTGTTTTACTTGGGACAGTTTACCTTCAACCATTGCTCACTCCACTAGCTTGCAAGAATTTAAAACGAAATTAGACGAATTTTATTTCATTATTCGTTTCCAGAACATTTATATAATGTTTAATCTATTTCCTTATATTATTTATACACTTAAATTTTAATTTTTACTATCCCATGGTTGTAGTTAAGCATGTTGCTTTTTAGACCATTAAAAACCTTGAATTACCTTGGTTAATCAATCGATGGCTGTTTCAGATTTGAAGATTCGAGTGACAATTTGATAACTGCTGTTGAAATCTGCTCGACAATTTTTCTAATTTCATCTTCTAATTTAAATCGCATGTCTGTCTAGGCCTGGGTAAACTGACAGTATTATGGCCCACGTACAGTGTTAATTGTGCGATTTTATACATTTCACTTTTTGTTAGCTTTGTGGAGAAATTAATTTAATTGCTCAAAATTCTTGTACACTAGCAATGTCATTTTCTTTTTCTCTCCTTCGTTTAACATAATATCTAAACATGGTTTGAACTGGTTGGCATCTGTTGGATAATTCTGGCACGAACAACGTTTCAATCATGAACACAAACAAATTAAAACTGTGGTCTTGAACACACAATCCGTATTCGCTTGCACTTCCATCACAGTCGCACACATAACTACGACCGATTTCATGCTGTTTGCACACATCTGGTATGGTCAGATCGTACAGTTTCTATCTGATAAGTGCGAACAGGACGAAACCGGTAGTGGGATGTTTGTGTGTGTGATGGAAATGCATGCAAATGTTAGATTTCTAACAAAATAACTGTTTATAGTTTGCGTATTTGCATGTTACTCTCGAACTGAACACTAATGTTTTTGTTTTAGATCAAGACCATTATTTTGAACATGGGAATCGACGGAAATTGCGAACCCGTACAAGGAGGATTCCTCAAATTCACTTTCAGAAACTATGATCTTCGTTGGTACCTGCCAAATTATTTTTCGTCGCAATTCAAAGCAAATGGAATCCGCACCATAGCCAGTGGTGGCTGGCACGGTCAAATGAAGCCATACTTATCAAGAATGGTCAATCTACAGACGTATCCATAGTTCGGCAGGCTTAATTGTTTCTATTTAATTGGTGAAAAGACGAATCATGTTTGAATGTGATCTTGTTACCGGAATAAACCGTATTTGTTATCCTGCAACACTTATAATTAGAGCGAACGTTAGTCGTGTTGGACATTTCATTTGTATCATAGTTCGAATAAAAAACGCGTTTAAATGAGTCCATTCAGATTGTCTAGAGTATATAAAATATACAAGATTCTGAGAACATCACAAGCTATTGGCGTAGGTGGCAAGCTTCAGTCGATGTTGAAAATTGGTGTACATAACAAAATCAAGATGGAATGATCTACGTTTAACAGCTAAGAGATGTACCATCGGCAACCTTGAGATAAATACGAAGGCTGGAAACAATTACAGAATTGGTTATAATAATTTAACAACAAGCTGAGCTTCTTAAACGGTTTAGTACACCGTCACCGTTTGCTTCGTGGGTGTTGGAAGGATTCCAGATTTGAGGTCAATAAAGCTAATAACTTTAAAATAATCACAGAGTCGAAGTATACGTACAAATGTATATATGTGTAAATGAAATCAATAAGACCTAACACTGTACCCATTTTTTAATAGTTAGGGGGAAAATTGGGATTAACTCTCATGTAGCCGTCATGTTCCGATTTTAATATATCTAAACTGTTTGAGTTTACCGAATAGACAAATAGAGAAATTTAAATAAAACGTACGCACCGAATAAAAATATCTGCGACTATGACCATGGAGGTTGCGGGAATTTCTAAGGCTAAATAATTTACCCAGAGGGTGGTATACAGTATTCAGGGTAAGATCGCCTCGCATTCTCCCCTTTGCGAGCGTCCTCAGATCCAGTCGTCTGAGTCTATCGACGTATGGAGTATTTACAGAACCATTTACAAGCTCATAAGCTCTATGACATAAGGGGTCCAGAGGAAATATATCTTTCTGGAGAAATGGTGTCCAGGCTTAAGCCACACAAGCTAGTGTTCATCATGAGAGGAAATCAACCAACGAAACACATCAAATTATCCGCCGTATCATACATAGCAGCAAAGACGCGCGTATGTAAACCTCTTCTCATGGTAGAACGTTTATCAAAACTACCACAAATCCAGACAACCAGGATTTTTTTCAACTGTGTACTTCACGATTTGTTCGACAAGCTTGTGTGGGTAAGAAACGTCAGGATTGCGACCAATCGGTAAGATCTTAGGATTTTGCATATTCAAAGACAGTTTGAAATCTGATTACCTGTCTTGCAAAGCATTCACGTCGATTTGTAGTAAAATACAATCAGCATTGCTGATTTCCCTTCATATTTGTATGTCATCAACAAACAGAAGCATCTTATTGTCGTTTGGTTTTGGTAAATGTTTCATGTATATAAGGAATAATATTGGTCCAAACACAGATCTTTACGGAACACCGCTAGTGACATCGATTTGCTTTGATAGTATTCCATCCAAACAAACTCTGTTGTATCTGTTGATAAGGTAATCACAAATCCATTCATATAATTTTCCAACAAAACCGTGTTTCTGTAACTTGTTCAAGAGTAAATTATGATCGACTCTATCGAAGGGTAGTATGCATTAATACAGCCAGTTACATCTACAACAATCGTCTCAGCTTATCAGCAAATTTGTTAGACAAGAACGATTTTTGCGACATCCGTGTTCGACAACTGAAAAAATTATGTCCATTTCTAGATGTTACACAATTTCTGCAGTTATTATTCACTTTAAAACGTTTGATACGGAAGACAGCAATGTCACCAGCTTGTAATTGGTGACATCAGAACGGCAAACTCCTTTGTAAATTGGTGTTCTTTGCCCCAGTTTTCGGTCTGGTGATAACACTACAGCTTGGAACAAGGGATTATGCACAATTACCGGAACAAATTTGTTTCACACAATGAAATCAAATGCATTTTATACATGGATGCTGCGTAGGCCTAAATTCTGCTAAATTTTACAAGCAGACTTTGCACTCTACCTTCTTTTAAGGCGACATTAACCCATGTTTCAGATCAATACATCTTATAGTTCCACTTCAAACACATTACTAGACTACCGTTTCGCTTCTCATGATCGGTCATCCGAATAAGGAGCATTCTAAATATATCATCGTAACTGATTTGCGATCAAGTTTCGGTAAGCTTCCGCAGATAAAAAATTTTGGAAATTAAACATCAACGAAGTTTGGGTTTGAATAAATGTTTAATCGCGGTTTCGGAAATAGTATCATGTGTTAGAAAAAGGTTCAAATTAATTCAAAGTTTTAATAGTCTAAAAAGCAAATTATGTACAGTAACCGTAGATTAAAAATATAGGGAATGCATAAAAACAACAACGATATTTTGTCAATAAGGAAAGTCAGCTTATGTATAGAAGTGTGAGGTTGGGCTGTGTCAGCATGTACTTGTCAAGTTCAGCCTTGAACATGTTCAGACTTGATGCACCTCCGATTTGAAAGCGTTAATTTTTGAACCCACCGTCTTGCTAATTGCTGATAGTCGATCGCCCTTGTTCTGGATGTCATTGATCTTGCATGCCAAGAAAGCAACATCATCCGCATAGTCCAGGTCTTCTAGCGGTCCCGCTTGGGTCCATGGAATGTCTGCTGCCATGCCATCGGTCACCTGTCTCATAATCTAGTCTATTGTTAGGGAGAAGAGTAT
Source organism: Atriophallophorus winterbourni (assembly GCA_013407085.1). NCBI lineage: Eukaryota > Metazoa > Platyhelminthes > Trematoda > Plagiorchiida > Microphallidae > Atriophallophorus > Atriophallophorus winterbourni. The sequence continues at coordinate 59,934 of JACCGJ010020049.1, forward strand.
CGGTGAGAGGATACATCCTGCCTCACTCCCATCGACCTCAAACTACTCAGTGAGCATTCCTATTGTGAGCGCTTTGGCAATTCAACTTCTATAAACGCTTTTATGAAATTTACTATCTTTGATGGTATACCATAATGACGGAGGATTTGCCATAACACTGGTCGGTGAAGGCTATCGAAGTCCTTCTGGAAGTCGATGTAGGCCACACATAGCTCTGCATTCCATTCATGTGTCTGCTCGAGGATCTGACGGAGGACAAAGATTTGGTCAATGCAAGATTTTTCATTCCTAAACCCGGCTTGCTCTTATCGTAAAATGGATTAAACTGCATTGGAGACATGTCAGAGAATGATGCGGGAGAATACTTTGCTCGTGAATGATAGAAGCGTAATACCTCGCCAATTGGTGCAGTAGCTCAAGTCACCTTTCTTGGGAAGTTTGATTATAGTGCCCGAACGCCAGGCGTGTGGTATCTGCTCAGTATCTCAGATGTTCTGGAATAGGTCTAGCAAAACGTTCGGCGTCTCTTCGGTTTCCGCCTTGAGCAGTTCGGCATACACTCTATCGTTACCTGTTGCCTTCCTATTTTTCAACCTCTGGATAGCAAATTGCACATCTTGGAGGAAGATGGGGTCTGTGTTGACGTAGAGGTATGTATCTGCCTTAGGCATAGCGACGTTGGTTTGAGGCGGTGGGCGGTTTAGAATGAGCTCAAAATGTTCTCGCCATCTGGCTAACTCTTCTTTCGCATCAGTTATTACATCTCCACCTTGGGTCCTCACTTGTTAATTGCTTGCCTGACTGCGATGGCAGAGCTTCCGCTTAATCTGATATAACATTCTCAGATCAATTATTCGGCACGCATCTTCTGCTTGTTGTGTCAGGTATTCCACATACAGCGTTTTGTCCTTCCTCGCTGATTTTTAACCTCTTTATCTTTCATTCTATACTCTTCAGCGATTGCATCCCTCTCATTAGACGGTTTCTTGCTCAGCATGCGTTTTTCTACATCTTATCTCTCTTCTATGAGTTACTAGGTTTTCGGCGAGATCCACGAGGCTTTGCCTCTCTGTCTGTACTCGAGGACTTTTTCTCCGACGGCTTTTAGTTTGCGGTTGAAAACATCGATCGTCATTGAATCCTTGGGCTGGGCGCTGATTTCCTCTCTCAGGATGTTGCCAAAAGATTTCTCGTGGCGTCATCACTCAGCTTATTCACATTCAACCGTGGCTGGGCTGAATTCCGATATTTGCCCTTCTCAGTTTCAAACAAATCTTTCCAACAACCGGGAAATGGTCGCTACCAATATCGGAACCACGCATGACCCTCACATTTTGTAACAAGCGCCTCGATTACCATTTATCATCATATGATCAATTTGCCCTTCTGTTCTGCCGTCCGGAGAAGATCAGGTTATTTTATGGATGTTTTTGTGGGTAAATAGGGTGCATCCAACGACAAGATCGTTCTCTTCCCAGAAGTCAAGTAGCCTCTCCCTATTATCATTCTGTAGGCCAACACCATGCACTCCGATGTTACCCTCCCTGCCCGTATTTACAGTTCCGGTTCTAGCGTTAAAATCTTCCATTACCACCAGTAGGTCGTGCTTTGGAATGACCCTAAAGACTGATTGCATGGCTTCGTAAAACCTGCCTTTCTCCTCTTTGGCTGCATCTTCTGTTGGAGCGTATGCGACTACAATCGAGAGTTTGCAAAAGCTCGAGTTTAGTCGGTCATATGAGAGTCGCTCGTTTACACACTTCCATTTCATGATCGTACTGCAGGTCTTTCTGCTTGCAAGCAGAGCGACTCCACCATGATGGAGGTTATCTTGCCTTCCTGACCAGATAATAGTCTCACCGCTATCTCGCTTTCGCTGACCAGAGCCGGTCCATCTCATCTCGGAAATTCCAATTATACTCAGATCATGTATGGCTCGAGCCAGCTTGCCAGCTGGATACAGCGTTCGAACGTTCCAGAAACCAAGTCTTATCGTTCTTTCCGGCGCAAGGAGATCTGCCATCGGGGTGGAAACTTCCTATCGGCTTTCATCTCCATCCGTCATGGGACCTTTGGTAAGGTTCGCGTCACTCCTGTAGCCATTGATGAGTAGAATTTTCGGATCTGTTGTCATCGTTACCGTAGCAATGTAGGTTTTACGGGATAGGGTTGCTAGCCCTAAGTCCAACCCTCCTCCTTTCTCAGACGGGCTTGGGACCGTTTCTTGCGGGTTGTTTAAACCATAACCATGAAAACAAACTACTTCATCGAATGCATTTTCCGGCACACAAACCCCACGTCTGGTTTTGTGCTGTTTGCACTTATTAGGTAGGGACAGTAAGATCACGATCCGAATCCGCTTGAAACAGTGGAGGAATGGTAAACAAGGAGCGCTTGTATGCCACTGTTGGATAAGGCTTGAACGACCAACCTGTTCAATCACGTGTACAAACATATATTTAATGGGGTTAAACCCATGACCATGAAACAAAATGTTCTTTTGCATGCTTTTCCATCACACATACACCCACAGTGACATATAAGCGCTCCTTTTTCAACATCCTTCCACCGTTTCAAGCGCATGCGGATCCTGATCTCACTGTCCCTACCTGATGAGTGAAAACAGCACGACACCGGTCGTGGGGTGTGTGTGAAGGGAAAGCATGCAAATGAACATTTTGTTTCATGGT
>JACCGJ010020050.1:0-15389 GCA_013407085.1 Atriophallophorus winterbourni
AGAGGAACTCCAAGCGCCCTTTATAGTGACAATGGCTCTAATTTTGTTGGAGCTGAAACTGAATTGAAAAATATTTGTCGTTCTTTGAATCAAAACAGTATCGCCGACGCGACATCTAAACGTGGTATAGAATGACACTTTAATCCTCCTTCAGCCAGCCATCGTGGTGGAGTTTGGGAGAGGATGATCAGAACAATTCGTAAGATATTGAGCCATCTAGTGAAAGAACAAGTCGTTTCGGACGAATTTATTTTGACAGCACTAGCAGAATCGGAAAGAATAGTGAATGTCCGATCGATTGTTCCGGTTTATGATGACCCAGAGCGACCGTCAGCTCTTTCTCCAAATGATCTGTTGCTTTTAAGATCTAACGCTGGTCTGATTGATTATAATATTCCTTTAAGAGAAAGAATGACCAAAAGATGGCGTCAAGCGCGAGAGTTAGCAGATAACTTTTGGAAACGTTGGAAGAGCGAGTATCTACCAACCCTAGAAATAACCCGTAAGTGGCTGAAGCCAAAGCGAAATCTCAGGGTAGGAGATTTAGTGCTTCTAACTAAGGTAAATTGTCCCAGAGGTAAATGGCCTATGGGCTTGGTAATCGATACCCGTCCAGGGTCCGACGGTCTGGTGAGACATGTGACAATTAAAACTGCTGAAGGGTCTTTGAGGAGAGACGTTCGATCCCTCTGTCTTCTAGAGGGGGTAGTAGACGAGTAGAAAGTAATCAGGATGTTGATCATTGGTGATGGCGCATAACACACCATGTACCTCGGAGACAAATTGGATTATGGTTATAGATACTTCGGGTTAATAGAAAATTTTGCCATGACGTATTGTGGACATGTGCACTATTCATACATTGTGCATTTTTGAAAGTTGCATATGAGAAATGCATTATGGCTGGCCCTTGTCGATCGTTACATATCATGCTTTCATAACCGGGACAGTGTAACAGGTTGTCAAAGATTGTTCCAGCCATTAGTCGCCAAAAGCTCCTTATCCTATAAAAAAATAAAAAAATAAATATCGCAGGCCATGATACATACGCTATGCGTGATGTATTCATTGTATACAGCCACGGAGCACTTGCACATGCATGTTAGCATCCGGCGATAATGGACTAAGGAGCATACACCTACATGCGTGATGCATCCTTTGAGACCCATGATCATCACAAACACGTAAATACGTGTTGGTCCAAGTCCAACTGGATAATGGTTGCGCGGCACAGGCCAGGACAACCTGACACCTGCATTATGCGCCGGTGCGAATGACTGAATGTGACGTGGCTAACTACACCCGGCATTGTGCTGCTCAAGAAACATTCTCGATATTCCAAATATGATACACTCAAATCTCAGTACTATGCCACCCGTTGGGACCGAGCAAGAGTGGCATAGTAGCAAGAGTGGCATAGTAACGAAGTTTTGTAAAAACGGCTTTATTCTCTCAAGTCCATCATTTATTTGCTCAATCGATCAGTCCAAAGATCTCAGAAATCGTCAGCTGACGCATCTTCTTTCGTCGGATCTCATTCATCTCGTTGTCTAGCTTATCACACGCTTGCATCAGTCTCGTCCAGGTTGAGGACTTCATCTGCAGAGAACTGCCTGAGTAAGGGCCGGAGAACCTGCTGCTGCCAATCATTAAGGGATTGGGAATACACCGCTCCAGCTTCGCCCTGCACTGTCTTGAACGTGACGCCATTGCGCTTCTTGAAGCTGTCTAACCAACCAACTGCGTCAGCTTCATGCGCTTCGATGGAACTCCAGCTTTGATTGCAGCTTCAATTGCATCCTTCTTGCTGAGAATGCCCTTCACGGTGGTTCTCTTAAATTCGATGCCCCATTTCTTGCTAATCTCCCTCGCAAATTTGGACTGATTCGGCTCCTTCTTCGCAGCATCGATGATCTCGAGCTTCTACTTCAGCGTAAAGTCGGTTCGCTTGCGTTTCTGAGCTGACATTAAGGGCTGAATAGTTTGAAAAATAACGATGTCACTGTTGTGAGTGTCTGTTTGTGCGCTCGCTTTCGTGGGTCTATCTATCGATACTTGAAGCATGAGTAGGAAATAGGTTTGTCGTTGTGCGTGAGGTGATTGGCTTGTTGTAGCTGGCGTCAGGGTGAAACTGTCGGAATCAACCCGCAGTATGCCCACGTCCGTTAACCTGATGGTCAAGAAGATACAGTTTCAATCCGTCATCTAGCTCCGAAAGGCAACGATTGCCTGCAGGCCACTCTCACTACCAATCTTGAGGAAAACACTCCTGCTAATTCTGACGAACATTCTGAAATTCCTGAATTCCCTGTTCATGATCTCGAAAAGTCTCTCGCGTTCCATTTTAATAAACCTGACGCAACTAAATCGAAACTCGAGGATCATATACAAAAACTACAAAGAGTTCAATCTTACAATTTACGTAACAGACAAGCATGATTTTGCACATTTTTTAACAGCATACTCTCATTCAAATTCGGCAGGGGAGAATGCTATGATTAAGTTTTGCTGCTATATTCTTTATTACCATTTTGTACTCTTATTATAATACACACCATACTCTCTCTGTTTCTTTGCAGCCACTCTACTGCAATTGTGAATTAAATGAAGCCTTGTAATGGAAAAATTTTATGACCGATCGGGGAATCATAATCATGACAAAAGCAAATGTTTGTAATGAATCGGTGAGAGTTACCAATAAACTACTCTCACCGATTCATTACAAACTTTTTTTCAAGATGGCTAGTCATTATCGTTCACAAGCCTTACATACTCATCAGTTCAATTCTCATATGACACGTGTTGGTGGAACCCGCAGAAAGCACATTTAACTGAAACAACATCAACGCTTACCGGATTTAAACACGTGATGCAGAGGTCACAACGATTCAGTGTCGCCGTCGAATGAAAATTTCTCACGGTCACAGCTGGATCGATATTTTTCGTGGTCCGGGCAGCGGATCTCGTTACACGTTCGCACATGTTTGTGGGTTGCATAGGGCTTGTCGGTTGGTCGATAATGGATGTTTTGTCCGTTGAGTGATTTGACTGTGTTAGGTGACGAGATTTCGGCATTGAACAAATAATCCGCGATAATTCGTGAACCACAGAAGATATAGAACACGAAATAAGGTATCGAAACTTGTAGCTCAATGTGGGCTTTGCAATGATTGCTGGTGCTGGGAAAAAATTTGTGCGCGTGAACAAATTGTTCTTTTCCCGTCAAACTGGTAACTTTGCTGTAAGTCGACTTGCACGATCGAAAAGTATGAAATCCGATAGATATCGTCGAGCAATAAACGGTATTCTTTAAATAGTATAAATTCGTGCAGACGCAACGAATATATGATCAAAATTGTCAGAGCAACGAAAAATACGCCCGCACGGTAGCGTGTCAATTGTCACGCTGTGGTGTTCTGTACGTGGGCTAAAATACCGTCAGATTACCCAGGCCTGGACAAACATGCGAATGAAATTAGAAAATGAAGTTAGAAAATTGTCGTGGAGATCTCAGCAATGCTGAGTCAGCATCGGTTATCAAATAGTCATGGGCATTTTCAAATCTGAAACAGCCATCGATCGATTAAACATATATCGTGCCAGTTAAGGAACAAAAGAGTTCCTGAATTTATTAGTTCTTGAATAGGAAATAAAATATTGGCTTCGAATGGAGGCAAAATTATTTGCAGGCTAATGATTGTCTTGTTTAGTTGATGTGAATTAACATCCACTTAAGTGACGATTGACAATAGTGCAATGGATTAGATTGTTATGCAGAGGAAATATGAATAAACTGCATTAATATATACGTTATAATTTTCTTCTCTCAAACTGCGATTTGTGCGAAGTAGGATATTTGAACGTCATATAATGTTGACAAACTAAAGGAAAGGGCTCGAATGGGGTCAGATTTATTTTGCACCAGGGCAAGCGTAGAGGTAGAAGGATAAACTTGTCCGACTTCTGGGGGATTATTTGCGTGATCGGTTTGCCCATAGCATTGAATTCATTTATAAACAAAGAATTTATATCAAGAAGTAGACATTCTTTTTTTCTTACGCAACAATGGCGAAAAATATCCTACGTCAATCGGATCTATACCGGAACGCCATAGGCAAGGATCAAAATCTGGCCAAGGAAGGAATAAGGAACCATAAAAGTAAACAGTCCAAAAGAGCAAATGTCCAACGAAAGATCCTGAGATGTCCAACGAAAGCGAGATTATTGTACAACATCTGACGGTCGGGAGTTCCATAAGAAACAAACAAGCACCGAATAGAAGAATCGCCGGCAGTTCCGGTGAGAATGTAGAATAGCAAATGCTAGCGGGTGAGTACGGGTGACATGGCTTGACCGGAGGCGAAATGGATGCATTAGAGGGTGCATCTTTGAGTTCATTATTTTATAAGTTAGGATTAGGTCAAATCAAACCCGTTTGCGAGGCAGTGTATCCAAATTAAGATTCAAGGATTCAAGGATTTATGGTTAAAATAGTTGATGCTTTACAACACCACAAGATTACGGTATGAATAAAACATGAAAATTACAATAGTATAAAACCAATAGAGAATATCAAATATAAGGCTCACGAATGATGTTCGTTTGCAAGTGCAAGTCCAATTTCGCTTTAAAAATCGCCAGTCAAGGAGAGTCCACCACATGTTGGGGTATGGAATTCCAAAGAAATATAGCGCGTATGGCGAAAACATGGCGCAGACAATCAATACGGGAACTTGGAACGTAAAGGGATAAGGTATGTCCGCGTGTTACTTTTCCATCACATATATCAAGCAAGTGTTTTTGTGCATGTCCTTCGGTAGACACAATTCTATAGGTCAGAATTATATCGCGTCGTATCCTCCTTTGGGTAAAGTCACAGACCCAGACGTCGAAATATTTCGGTATACGGAACATTGCGAAGACTTTGTTGCTCTATGATAAATTTTATCGAAGAGAGCAATATCTTTTCGCGGCCAAGGAGCCCAGACCTCTACAGCATACTCCATCGTAGGACGAAGGTAAACATTCATTTTCCTTGGTAACGTTACTAGAGAGAATCTTCAAAATCTTCTTCGAAGGATACCTAACAATCTGTTGCGAAGACCCATTACTAACTTTGTTGCTCTATGATAGATTTTATGAAGAGAGCAATATCTTTTCGCGGCCAAGGAGCCCAGACCTCTACAGCATACTCCATCGTAGGACGAAGGTAGACATTCATTTTCCTTCGTAACGTTGCCAGAGAGAATCTTCAAAATATTCTTCGAAGGATACCTAAATATCTGTTGACCCGTCAATATATATTCTGGCAGTGCATTGTGCTCTTCAGGTTACCGCTAATCCACATTCAAAGATCTTTTTCTAACGAGCTCCATGCTAGGTTTTCAGTTTCCAATCGATATGTCCAAGGAACATTCTTGCCAAGATGGAGCATCTTACATTTCTGTATGTTAAATGACATGACATGACATGACATGGCCGCCCAATTCGACACGCTGTCCAAATCCATTTGCTGTTTCTCACAATCCTCTGTAGAACTAATCGGCGTCCAAATTTTCATATCATCCGCGAACAGGACCATTTTGGACTATACAAGGGAGGTAAATCGTTTATGTACAACAGAAGGAGAAGCGGGTCTAAAAGAGATCCTTGTGGGGATCCACTGGTGGTTTTGAACGTATGGGATAACACTCCGTTAACTTTAACTGAACCAGTCGATTCTTATATGATAGGTTGCTCTGGATAAATCCTCTCGAACAGCTTGCTCAAGCTGCACTGAGTAATCCATCTCTGGGAAAATATACGTATTTATGAGCATAGGGAACGTTTCACGTGAAAAATATCCGAAAATACGCCGAAGCATACCTAGCATGCGGCTATCTCGGTTGTACACTGCTTCGCATTGCATGCTATTCTTAAGACTTCCACTAATCCATACGCCGAGGTCCTTTTCTTTTGTTGTCCATTCCAGTTGTTTCGATCTAATATTTTATGAGAATGGGAAATCTTTGCCTATTTGCATTATTTTACACTTTCTGAAGTTGAATGGAAGTTTGTTTCGCTCTGACCAGCTGTTCAATATATCCAAATCGCTCTGTAAGCGCAAACAGTTCACGCTTGACTTGATTCGCATCCAAAATTTAACATCATCCGCAATTAGTAATATGTTGCCTGTGACTAGTTTCGGAAGGTCGTTGATGACAATAGACAGCGCGGTAAAGTTAAAAAAAGACAAGATTCAACGTTGGCGTTTAGAGCTTCCACAATAACCAATAACTCCTTACTCTTGCTAATACCGAACATACGAGTCAAACCGAAGGCATTGTTTACCTACCCATTCGCTACAAGAAATCAGTTTATCCACAATTCAAATTTTCAGTCATGCCTAATCTGTGTGCAGATGTACTGTTTGGACATGACTTTTTGAAAATGCACGAAAAGGTCGAGATCCCGTTCGGAGGCCCAAAACCTTCGCTCTCTATATGTGGACTTATGGCAGCCAAAGTCACACCTCCGTCTCTCTTTGAAAACTTATCTGCTGACTGCAAGCCTATAGCCACTAAATCCAGACGCCACTCTTTTGTCGATGAGCGTTTCATCAGATCGGAGATTGAACAATTGTTGAAAGAAGGTATAATTGAGCCATCATCTTCACCCTGGCGGGCTCAGGTTCTAATTACTAACAGCGAACGTCACAAAAAGCGGTTAGTTATTGATTATAGCCAGACAATTAACAGGTTCACGCAACTTGATGCTTACCCTTTGCCAAGGATCGATCAACTAGTTGAAAATGTCGCTGTTCACAATGTTTTCAGTACTCTAGATCTGCGGAGCGCATATCACCAAATACCCCTACGTGACGGGGATAAACCATTCACCGCATTCGAAGCTGCCGGCAAACTATACCAATTCCGTCGAATTCCATTTGGTGTGACCAACGGAGTCGCGTGTTTCCAGCGGATCATTGATGAACTAATAATCAAAGAAAAACTATCTGGCACGTTCGCGTACATTGACAATGTCGTCATCTGTGGGCGAGATAAAGCCGATCACAACAGAAACCTATCCAACTTTTTAAAAACTGCAGAAATGTACGGACTAACGTTCAATGATACGAAGAGTATTATTGCCGTGAGTTCTATCAAAATACTCGGTTACGAGGTGTCCAAAGGTATCATCAAACCTGACCAAGACCGCCTGGCCCCTCTAAGAGAATTACCACCACCAGTCGACCTTAAATCTCAACAACGAGCAGTTGGCATGTTTGCCTATTACTCCCATTGGATACCCAGCTTTTCAGACACTATATATCCACTTATCCATAACCGAGTTTTCCCTCTTCCTGAATCTGCGCTTACTGCTTTCAAACAGTTGAAAAGCCGTCTCGAGGATGCCTTGCTAATCACAATCGATCATGCGGTTCCATTGACAGTAGAAACTGATGCATCTGACGTCGCGATCGCCGCAACGCTTAATCAGAGTGGTAGACCAGTAGCTTTCTTCCCACGAACGTTGAATCACAGTGAGCAACACCACTCGGCTATCGAAAAAGAGGCGTGTGCAATCGTTGAAGCTGTCAGGAAATGGAGGCATTATCTTATAAACCACCCATTCAGACTAGTGACAGACCAGCGTTCCGTCTCTTTTATGTATGACAATAGACAGCGTGGTAAAATTAAAAACGACAAGATTCAACGTTGGCGTTTAGAGCTGTCACAATACCAATATGATGTGGTTTATCGACCAGGCCGACAGAATCAAGCAGCGGATGCACTTTCACGTGCCGTATGTGGTTTTGTGGAACCATTAATAAAACTGCGTCAGCTACATGATAACTTATGCCACCCTGGCGTCACCCGCTTCATGCACTTTATTCGAGCGCGAAACTTGAGGTCCGTAAAATGACTGCTGATTGTTCTGTCTGTTGTGAAATAAAGCCACAATACTTCAAACCTACAGGCGCCCACTTGATAAAGGCTACCCAGCCTTTCGAAAGACTCAGTCTTGATTTTAAAGGACCACTACCATCAACAAGCCGGAACCGCTACTTGCTAACAATCATCGATGAATATTCCCGCTTCCCGTTCGCTTTTCCTTGCCCTGACATGACATCACAAACTATCATCAATTGCTTCTGGTAGTTTTCACAACATTTGGCACGCCGGTTTTATACACTCTGATAGCGGTTCCTCTTTCCTGTCTAATGAACTAAGACAATTACTTCATAACAATGGCATCGCTACTAGCCGTACAACGCCATATAATCCACAGTGCAACGGTCAAGTGGAACGGCTCAATGGCACTTTATGGAAGTCGATTCTACTCACTCTGAAATCCCGTGGTCTCCTTACTGGCCAATGGGAGACGGTCCTTCTAGATGCATTGCACTCAATTCGGTCGCTACTGTGCACCGCGACAAACACCACACCACATGAACGCCTATTCGCATACAATCGTCGGTCAGCGACTGGTACTACGTGGCTAACTACACCCGGCATTGTGCTGCTCAAGAAGCATTCCCGATATTCCAAATATGATAGTGTGTTGATGAAGTCGAATTGTTAGAATGCAACCCGCAGTATGCCCACGTCCGTTAACCTGATGGTCAAGAAGATACAGTTTCAATCCGTCATCTAGCTCCGAAAGGCAACGATTGCCTGCAGGCCACTCTCACTACCAATCTTGAGGAAAACACTCCTGCTAATTCTGACGAACATTCTGAAATTCCTGAATTCCCTGTTCATGATCTCGAAAAGTCTCTCGCGTTCCATTTTAATAAACCTGACGCAACTAAATCGAAACTCGAGGATCATATACAAAAACTACAAAGAGTTCAATCTTACAATTTACGTAACAGACAAGCATGATTTTGCACATTTTTTAACAGCATACTCTCATTCAAATTCGGCAGGGGAGAATGCTATGATTAAGTTTTGCTGCTATATTCTTTATTACCATTTTGTACTCTTATTATAATACACACCATACTCTCTCTGTTTCTTTGCAGCCACTCTACTGCAATTGTGAATTAAATGAAGCCTTGTAATGGAAAAATTTTATGACCGATCGGGGAATCATAATCATGACAAAAGCAAATGTTTGTAATGAATCGGTGAGAGTTACCAATAAACTACTCTCACCGATTCATTACAAACTTTTTTTCAAGATGGCTAGTCATTATCGTTCACAAGCCTTACATACTCATCAGTTCAATTCTCATATGACACGTGTTGGTGGAACCCGCAGAAAGCACATTTAACTGAAACAACATCAACGCTTACCGGATTTAAACACGTGATGCAGAGGTCACAACGATTCAGTGTCGCCGTCGAATGAAAATTTCTCACGGTCACAGCTGGATCGATATTTTTCGTGGTCCGGGCAGCGGATCTCGTTACACGTTCGCACATGTTTGTGGGTTGCATAGGGCTTGTCGGTTGGTCGATAATGGATGTTTTGTCCGTTGAGTGATTTGACTGTGTTAGGTGACGAGATTTCGGCATTGAACAAATAATCCGCGATAATTCGTGAACCACAGAAGATATAGAACACGAAATAAGGTATCGAAACTTGTAGCTCAATGTGGGCTTTGCAATGATTGCTGGTGCTGGGAAAAAATTTGTGCGCGTGAACAAATTGTTCTTTTCCCGTCAAACTGGTAACTTTGCTGTAAGTCGACTTGCACGATCGAAAAGTATGAAATCCGATAGATATCGTCGAGCAATAAACGGTATTCTTTAAATAGTATAAATTCGTGCAGACGCAACGAATATATGATCAAAATTGTCAGAGCAACGAAAAATACGCCCGCACGGTAGCGTGTCAATTGTCACGCTGTGGTGTTCTGTACGTGGGCTAAAATACCGTCAGATTACCCAGGCCTGGACAAACATGCGAATGAAATTAGAAAATGAAGTTAGAAAATTGTCGTGGAGATCTCAGCAATGCTGAGTCAGCATCGGTTATCAAATAGTCATGGGCATTTTCAAATCTGAAACAGCCATCGATCGATTAAACATATATCGTGCCAGTTAAGGAACAAAAGAGTTCCTGAATTTATTAGTTCTTGAATAGGAAATAAAATATTGGCTTCGAATGGAGGCAAAATTATTTGCAGGCTAATGATTGTCTTGTTTAGTTGATGTGAATTAACATCCACTTAAGTGACGATTGACAATAGTGCAATGGATTAGATTGTTATGCAGAGGAAATATGAATAAACTGCATTAATATATACGTTATAATTTTCTTCTCTCAAACTGCGATTTGTGCGAAGTAGGATATTTGAACGTCATATAATGTTGACAAACTAAAGGAAAGGGCTCGAATGGGGTCAGATTTATTTTGCACCAGGGCAAGCGTAGAGGTAGAAGGATAAACTTGTCCGACTTCTGGGGGATTATTTGCGTGATCGGTTTGCCCATAGCATTGAATTCATTTATAAACAAAGAATTTATATCAAGAAGTAGACATTCTTTTTTTCTTACGCAACAATGGCGAAAAATATCCTACGTCAATCGGATCTATACCGGAACGCCATAGGCAAGGATCAAAATCTGGCCAAGGAAGGAATAAGGAACCATAAAAGTAAACAGTCCAAAAGAGCAAATGTCCAACGAAAGATCCTGAGATGTCCAACGAAAGCGAGATTATTGTACAACATCTGACGGTCGGGAGTTCCATAAGAAACAAACAAGCACCGAATAGAAGAATCGCCGGCAGTTCCGGTGAGAATGTAGAATAGCAAATGCTAGCGGGTGAGTACGGGTGACATGGCTTGACCGGAGGCGAAATGGATGCATTAGAGGGTGCATCTTTGAGTTCATTATTTTATAAGTTAGGATTAGGTCAAATCAAACCCGTTTGCGAGGCAGTGTATCCAAATTAAGATTCAAGGATTCAAGGATTTATGGTTAAAATAGTTGATGCTTTACAACACCACAAGATTACGGTATGAATAAAACATGAAAATTACAATAGTATAAAACCAATAGAGAATATCAAATATAAGGCTCACGAATGATGTTCGTTTGCAAGTGCAAGTCCAATTTCGCTTTAAAAATCGCCAGTCAAGGAGAGTCCACCACATGTTGGGGTATGGAATTCCAAAGAAATATAGCGCGTATGGCGAAAACATGGCGCAGACAATCAATACGGGAACTTGGAACGTAAAGGGATAAGGTATGTCCGCGTGTTACTTTTCCATCACATATATCAAGCAAGTGTTTTTGTGCATGTCCTTCGGTAGACACAATTCTATAGGTCAGAATTATATCGCGTCGTATCCTCCTTTGGGTAAAGTCACAGACCCAGACGTCGAAATATTTCGGTATACGGAACATTGCGAAGACTTTGTTGCTCTATGATAAATTTTATCGAAGAGAGCAATATCTTTTCGCGGCCAAGGAGCCCAGACCTCTACAGCATACTCCATCGTAGGACGAAGGTAAACATTCATTTTCCTTGGTAACGTTACTAGAGAGAATCTTCAAAATCTTCTTCGAAGGATACCTAACAATCTGTTGCGAAGACCCATTACTAACTTTGTTGCTCTATGATAGATTTTATGAAGAGAGCAATATCTTTTCGCGGCCAAGGAGCCCAGACCTCTACAGCATACTCCATCGTAGGACGAAGGTAGACATTCATTTTCCTTCGTAACGTTGCCAGAGAGAATCTTCAAAATATTCTTCGAAGGATACCTAAATATCTGTTGACCCGTCAATATATATTCTGGCAGTGCATTGTGCTCTTCAGGTTACCGCTAATCCACATTCAAAGATCTTTTTCTAACGAGCTCCATGCTAGGTTTTCAGTTTCCAATCGATATGTCCAAGGAACATTCTTGCCAAGATGGAGCATCTTACATTTCTGTATGTTAAATGACATGACATGACATGACATGGCCGCCCAATTCGACACGCTGTCCAAATCCATTTGCTGTTTCTCACAATCCTCTGTAGAACTAATCGGCGTCCAAATTTTCATATCATCCGCGAACAGGACCATTTTGGACTATACAAGGGAGGTAAATCGTTTATGTACAACAGAAGGAGAAGCGGGTCTAAAAGAGATCCTTGTGGGGATCCACTGGTGGTTTTGAACGTATGGGATAACACTCCGTTAACTTTAACTGAACCAGTCGATTCTTATATGATAGGTTGCTCTGGATAAATCCTCTCGAACAGCTTGCTCAAGCTGCACTGAGTAATCCATCTCTGGGAAAATATACGTATTTATGAGCATAGGGAACGTTTCACGTGAAAAATATCCGAAAATACGCCGAAGCATACCTAGCATGCGGCTATCTCGGTTGTACACTGCTTCGCATTGCATGCTATTCTTAAGACTTCCACTAATCCATACGCCGAGGTCCTTTTCTTTTGTTGTCCATTCCAGTTGTTTCGATCTAATATTTTATGAGAATGGGAAATCTTTGCCTATTTGCATTATTTTACACTTTCTGAAGTTGAATGGAAGTTTGTTTCGCTCTGACCAGCTGTTCAATATATCCAAATCGCTCTGTAAGCGCAAACAGTTCACGCTTGACTTGATTCGCATCCAAAATTTAACATCATCCGCAATTAGTAATATGTTGCCTGTGACTAGTTTCGGAAGGTCGTTGATGACAATAGACAGCGCACCTGCCAATGGCATTTGACTCCCCACACCTGTAGGCACCCTCTATCATTCTCATTCCCTTCCTCTGTGGGTAAAGTTAAAAAAAGGAGCACAAGATTCAACGTTGGCGTTTTTAGAGCAGTCACTAATACCAATAAACTCTTGCTAATACCGAACATACGAGTCAAACCGAAGGCATGGTTTACCTACCCATTCGCTACAAGAAATCAGTTTATCCACAATTCAAATTTTCAGTCATGCCTAATCTGTGTGCAGATTTACAGTTTGGACATGACTTTTTGAAAATGCACGAAAAGGTCGAGATCCCGTTCGGAGGCCCCAAACCTTCGCTCTCTATATGTGGACTTATGGCAGCCAAAGTCACACCTCCGTCTCTCTTCGAAAAATTATCTGCTGACTGCAAGCCTATAGCCACTAAATCCAGACGCCACTCTTTTGTCGATGAGCGTTTCATCAGATCGGAGATTGAACAATTGTTGAAAGAAGGTATAATTGAGCCATCATCTTCACCCTGGCGGGCTCAGGTTCTAATTACTAACAGCGAACGTCACAAAAAGCGGTTAGTTATTGATTATAGCCAGACAATTAACAGGTTCACGCAACTTGATGCTTACCCTTTGCCAAGGATCGATCAACTAGTTGAAAATATCGCTGTTTACAATGTTTTCAGTACTCTAGATCTGCGGAGCGCATATCACCAAATACCCCTACGTGACGGAGATAAAGCATTCACCGCATTCGAAGCTGCCGGCAAACTCTACCAATTTCGTCGAATTCCATTTGGTGTGACCAACGGAGTCGCGTGTTTCCAGCGGATCAACGATGAACTAATAATCGAAGAAAAACTATCTGGCACGTTCGCGTACATTGACAATGTCGTCATCTGTGGTCGAGATAAAGTCGATCACGACAGAAACCTATCCAACTTTTTAAAAACTGCAGAAATGTACGGACTAACGTTCAATGATACGAAGAGTATAATTGCCGTGAGTTCTATCAAAATACTCGGTTACGAGGTGTCCAAAGGTATCATCAAACCTGACCAAGACCGCCTGGTCCCTCTAAGAGAATTACCACCACCAGTCGACCTTAAATCTCAACAACGAGCAGTTGGCATGTTTGCCTATTACTCCCATTGGATACCCAGCTTTTCAGACACTATATATCCACTTATCCATAACCGAGTTTTCCCACTTCCTGAATCTGCGCTTACTGCTTTCAAACAGTTGAAAAGCCGTCTCGAGGATGCCTTGCTAATCACAATCGATCATGCGGTTCCATTGACAGTAGAAACTGATGCATCTGACGTCGCGATCGCCGCAACGCTTAACCAGAGTGGTAGACCAGTAGCTTTCTTCTCACGAACGTTGAATCACAGTGAGCAACACCACTCGGCTATCGAAAAAGAGGCGTGTGCAATCGTTGAAGCTGTCAGGAAATGGAGGCATTATCTTATAAACCACCCATTCAGACTAGTGACAGACCAGCGTTCCGTCTTTTTTATGTATGACAATAGACAGCGTGGTAAAATTAAAAACGACAAGATTCAACGTTGGCGTTTAGAGCTGTCACAATACCAATATGATGTGGTTTACCGACCAGGCCGACAGAATCAAGCAGCGGATGCACTTTCACGTGCCGTATGTGGTTTTGTGGAACCATTAATAAAACTGCGTCAGCTACAAAATAACTTATGCCACCCTGGAGTCACCCGCTTCATTCACTTCATTCGAGCGCGAAACTTGCCTTACTCCTTGGATGAGGTCCGTAAAATGACTGCTGATTGTTCTGTCTGTTGTGAAATAAAGCCACAATACTTCAAACCTACAGGCGCCCAATTGATAAAGGCTACCCAGCCTTTCGAAAGACTCAGTCTCCATTTTAAAGGACCACTACCATCAACAAGCCGGAACCGCTACTTGCTAACAATCATCGATGAATATTCCCGCTTCCCGTTCGCTTTTCCTTGCCCTGACATGACATCACAAACTATCATCAATTGCCTTCTGGTAGTTTTCACAACATTTGGCACGCCAGGTTTTATACACTCTGATCGCGGTTCCTCTTTCATGTCTAATGAACTAAGACAATTCCTTCACAACAATGGCATCGCTACTAGCCGTACAACGCCATATAATCCACAGTGCAACGGTCAAGTGGAACGGCTCAATGGCACTTTATGGAAGTCGATTCTACTCACTCTGAAATCCCGTGGTCTCCTTACTGACCAATGGGAGACGGTCCTTCTAGATGCATTGCACTCAATTCGGTCGCTACTGTGCACCGCGACAAACACCACACCACATGAACGCCTATTCGCATACAATCGTCGGTCAGCGACTGGTACTACGTGGCTAACTACACCCGGCATTGTGCTGCTCAAGAAGCATTCCCGATATTCCAAATATGATAGTGTGTTGATGAAGTCGAATTGTTAGAATGCAGCTCGCAGTATGCCCACGTCCGTTAACCTGATGGTCGAGAAGATACAGTTTCAATCCGTCATCTAGCTCCGAAAGGCAACGATTGCCTGCAGGCCACTCTCACTACCAATCTTGAGGAAAACACTCCTGCTAATTCTGACGAACATTCTGAAATTCCTGAATTCCCTGTTCATGATCTCGAAAAGTCTCTCGCGTTCCATTTTAATCAACCTGACGCAACTAAATCGAAACTCGAGGATCATATACAAAAACTACAAAGAGTTCAATCTTACAATTTACGTAACAGACAAGCATGATTTTGCA
>JACCGJ010020053.1:0-16520 GCA_013407085.1 Atriophallophorus winterbourni
GGGGACAGCAGATGATAGCGTTCCCACCGAAATGGAAGAAATCGATGCATCAAAAAACGTCGTATGTCCGGCTCAAACCGAGTCGGACCAAATACGTCATACAAGGAACCAAATGTTGTTTCAAACTGTCAGCGCGCAATAAGTAGATCACAAGTTTCAAACTCTTCGCGCGTCGGACCAATAGCTACAGTACACGATTCGACATTGTGTAAGACAAATACGATCAGGTGCATATATACAAATGCTCAGTGTTTAACTAACAAATTAGCTGAACTATGCGAGCTTTGTGATAGACTTTCACCCGATTTGGTTGCAGTTACAGAGACTTGGTTCCAGCCCTGCATGACTGATGCTGAGCTTTTGATTCCGAAAATGTCACTACTTCGTCGCGATCGTTTTCGAAGATCCGGTGGTGGAGTTGCAGTCTACTATCACGAACGTTTAGCGCAGTGTAACGTCATCGATCATCCTGACCTCAGCCTTCCTGATACGATGTGGTGTTCAGTAAAACTAGTCAATGGAGATGAATGTACGATCGGCATCATTTACCGCTCGCCATCCTCCGAAAGCTCATACAATGATAAGCTCATTGAATCATTGCAACACATCACAAGATGCCAGACTATGCAATTGCTGATCATTGGCAATTTTAATCTCCCGCATCTGTTTTCGAGAGGTGAGCACTCCCTGCATTCGTTTGAACATAAATTCAAGGAGGTTATAGAATTTGCTTCACTACACAATCACGTTAACCAGCCAACGCGCTGGCGGGGTCTTGACCAACCTTCAACTCTTGACCTTGTCTTAACGCCTGAGGCAACCGCAGTAGAGGGTATACAATACCTGGCACCACTGGGGAAGAGTGATCATGTTGTGCTTTTTTTTGATTATGTATGTAGTGCGGAACGATTGTGTGAACAGACGAAAGTCATAAGGAAAATACAATTTGAATCCTTAAATATCAGTCTCCGGGATGCACACACTCATGAGTTTGATTCAATGGATCCTGGCTCATATTACATTTCGTTTCTAAATTATCTCAATTCGAAGATTTACGAAAACTCGATTTTTGTACCACACAAATGCAGCTACAACAACCAGTTTGTTATTCGGAGTAGAACGAAGAAATGGTTAGCTTTTAAGCGAGAGTCTTGGGTAACTCATAAGAAGTTTGGTACGGAAGAAACTTGGAAGCGATTCTGTAAGATACGGAATCACGTCACGACTCTTGTAAGAGAAGATCGCATGCAATTCCAATGGAACTTGCTTAAGAGAATGGAAAAGAATCCTGAGCTTCTCTACAAGATAGTAAATGAACGATCAAAGATCAAACCAGGTGTATTCTCTGTACTAACACCTCATGGATTGACACACACTGCCCAAGATACCGCCGATGCTTTAGCAACGTTTTACTCATTTGTCTTCAATCCCAAGCGTTGTATACCATATCAAGTTTCATCAAGTTCGCCACATTTCGAATTATCAAGTGAAATGACTATCAACGAATACATGGTTGGGCGGGAACTTTGTCGACTAAACGAAAAGAAGTCCCCTGGCGCAGACAAAATTACCCCCGCCGTACTTCGCAGGTGTCGCGTTGCTTTGACTGCTCCTCTCACGCGCATATTCAATCTCAGCTTAAATGAAGGAAAAATACCACCGCAATGGAAAGCAGGGATGATAACTCCTATTTATAAAGGCGGTAGCCGTTCAGACACAGCAAACTATAGACCGGTAACGTTACTTCCGGTGATCTCCAAATTAATGGAACGCATTGTGACTGCGCGCATAAGAGAACATTTTGAAAACCAAAACATTTTGACCGCAGCACAACACGGTTTTCGAAGAGGTCGTTGCTGTTTATCTAACCTTCTTACAACGTTCGAGGATTGGACCAAGACACTCGACGAAGGTGATGCTGTACATGCTTGCTACATCAATATTTCCAAAGCTTTCGACAGAGTCAACCATGACATCTTAATTAAAAAGCTCGAATCCTATGGAATAACGGGAATATTGCTGAATTGGATAAGGTACTATCTTACTGATAGACACGTCCAAGTTCGCGTTGGCAGCACCTTATCTAGAAAAATAGACGTCACGAGTGGAGTTCCGCAAGGCTCGGTGCTTGGACCTCTTCTATTCTTGGTGTATATGAACGATATAGTAGAGGATATTGGATGCAACTTGATACTATTTGCCGATGATATTAAAATATGGAAACATGTAAGGTCCGTTAATGACTGTATGGCATTACAACGGGATCTGTGCACCTTATCTCGTTGGTCCCAGTAAAATGAGTTACCATTTAACCCTGCGAAATGTAAAATGCTGCAGCTTGGAAAATCTCTACACCACACGTATCAGCTTGGCACGCAAGATCTCGTCTAGACCACCGCAGAAAAAGATCTCGGTATATGGGTTTCGTTTAATCTTAAGCCTGGACATCATTGCCGGATGGTGTACAATAAAGCTTGCCGTATCTTAACTCTTCTCAAAAGAATATTCCGGATTTTTACTCCGAAACCCTACCCCTGGTAATTAACACGTATATACGTCCTGTTATGGAATATTCCACCCAAGCCTGGGCACCATGGCTGAGGAAGGACATCGAACTACTCTACAGGATTTATCATCGTGCTACAAAGTTGGTCCCCCCTTACAGAAATTTGCCTTTCACAGAACGAATGTTAAAACTGAACCTACACGATTTTACCCATCGACGGATACTTAGTGACCTCCTGTTGACATTCAAAATCCTGCATACTGAAAACCATCCCCTTAAACACTTGCTAAATCCCAATGGCCTTACTCGAACACGAACACATTCAAAGGCTTTAAGAATTCCGCATTCTCGATTGGATGTTCGTCGTAATTTTTTCTCGGTAAGAATTTGTTTCACTTGGAACTATTTGCCTGAAGAAATCACACGATCAGAATCTGTTGAGGTTTTCGCTTCCAAACTCGATGAGTTTATGACGAACCATGTGGTATGTGACTGTCCCTATTAATTTTTGAGATATTTTATATATATTTTTATATATTCCATATACCTTGTCATCCTATGGTTATTGTTAAGCTTACTGCTTTTTCTACCATAAAATTTTCTGAGTTTCTGAGTTCTGAAGCTGACGCCGAAGATGTTTTCAAGAGACTTCTTATTCACTGATGATATGCGGGTAAAAAAGCTATGCTTTACAAAACCCTCAAAAATGTACATCGGGTCGGATGGTAAAAAATATCAAAATATTGTTAGAGATTATTGTCAAACGTCAAAAACATTCTTATCCATGTGGACATCTTGGTATTTCTTAAAAACATCAATGGTTCCAGATTGTACCACGTGAGTAGGTTAACTGTTCCATAATTGCACATTGCCAACGGAAAATGCATATTTGCGGCAGTTCAAACTGCTATGCTGTTGGTAAAGTTTAGATTGGTGACCACGCGGATGTGTGTTATGGGAAAGATGAAACAAACGACTGCAAGGATGATTTGTTTGATTAAGCACTGTTCAAATGAAGATTAGTTGCTGTCTGTAGTGAACCAAATGCAAATTCACTATTCTAAGTCTCATTTCATATGGATAATTAGAAAGTCCCAGGACGAATTTTGTCGCTCTGCGTTGTGGATTTTCCAATAGCTGAGTATCTTTTTTCAACCAAGGATCCCATGGCGGTATAGCATATTTGATATGAGGACGGTTGTAGGTTGAAATCAATTTGCAGATAATGTTGGCGTCCAAACGAGCCTCGGACTCTTCTAATGTGCACCCAATTGCCTTCATCTTGTCCTGGCAACCCAGTCGGCATCGCCCTGCAGTTTCCGAATCAGAGTGAATAATACGCCTAAATCTTGTACTTAGGCGGGCGGGTTTAATAAGCATAAGGCAAAATAATAATTCTTGCTCAACTGCTGTGGAGTGACAATAGGCCTGAATTTCGCACTTCAGTGGCATTTTGTTGTCTAGGACCAGATTACATCAATCGGATCCGTTTAAGGATTTGCGTTCGGCTTGGACT
This sequence comes from Atriophallophorus winterbourni, assembly GCA_013407085.1. Classification (NCBI taxonomy): domain Eukaryota; kingdom Metazoa; phylum Platyhelminthes; class Trematoda; order Plagiorchiida; family Microphallidae; genus Atriophallophorus; species Atriophallophorus winterbourni. The sequence goes on from JACCGJ010020053.1 coordinate 4,023, forward strand.
TTATCTTGCGCCATAGCTTTACGTCATCAGCGAAAATAAGCACCGACTACTGCGCTACAGTAGGCCAGTTGAATGCTACGGTGCGGACGTACAAATTTGTCCTCGCATATTTCTGGATTTTATTCCTCGCTCCATTCACGGATCTAGACGGTTCTTAAATCATTGAACTTGTCTCAACTTCCTCATTCGGAATATACTATTTTCAAGTCCGAGAAACGTGAATCCTTGAAAATCAAAATTTTCCCGTTTCAACCCAACGTTACATACGCATGCAACATTGCTTCCAATCCAGAATAACGCAACAAATCGGATACGATCAGGTAGATCTCGCTATTTGGTATTTACTGACAGTTATTTCAACACTGTCGGATCAAATCTCACAGAACAGTCCCGCTTTACGTGAAAGTGTAGGCCTTTTACTGTCCGTTGGATCGCACGGCATCGCATCCACTCGTTCTTGCACTCCACCGGAAGACACCGATCTATATTTGACCGCTTCGTCCAGTGTATCGACTCGCTCTCGCAAAATTGTAACGATGACCCACAACGTGACCTTAAACGGACCTGACGATGAGGCTTGTAAAAATACCAAATAGCGAGATCTACCTGATCGTATCCGATTTGTTGCGTTATTCTGGATTAGATTCAATGTTTCACGCGTATGTAACGTTGGGTTGAAACTGGAAAATTTTGATTTTCAAGGATTCACGTTTCTCGGACTTGAAAATAGTATATTCCGAATGAAGAAGTTGAGACAAGTTCAATGATTTAAGAACCGTCTAGATCCGTCAATGGAGTGTGCAATAAAATGCTGACCAATATAATGGTACATGTACTGCATTTTTGATTTTGAATTCAAACCCGATCGCTTCCGCTGCTGCTTGGTTTTACTACTTTATTATGTCTTTACCATGGCAAATGAACCGGACGTTCCAGGTTCCAAATTTTACAGCTGATCTTTTTGAGTTGGCGTTGTGTTTCCCTGTTGCCAATAAATACAGCCTACGGCTTTATTCATTCCTAATCCTCATGAGTCCGTGAGGATGGCGGACCGCAGTGAGATGCACTTGTTGACTGTGTGTTGCCCAGCTGGATGCGGGTAGTAGCCGTTCAATTAGATCTGAAAATTTCTTCCACTGTCGAAAGCATCCTCAAATGCGGGAATGTAATGTTACCGGCCGTGCAAAGATCACACAGCCACGTGACAACGAATGATAACCTTTTTTCAAGATTCTTGTGAGATTTTCGAAAGAATGTGTTGTGATCATAGTAAATGAACTTCGGCCGGTGTACTCGTTTCGTTTGCTAGAAGATTATCGTAACTTTTCTGCATCCTATTTCAATATTGTTAAAACCGATCTCAGATCGACGCAAAGTTGCACATTCAAAATTTAAATTCGATCACATGACAGAAATCAATAAGACGCTAGCATAACGATACTGTTAGATTTGACAATTTACGCACAAGTTGAAAATGTTCGTTCGGAGCATTATTGACCGTCTGAGCAGGAATATTTATGCAGATTCCACTCCACGGCTTAGTAGATATTCAACTACTCAATCAACGGTATTTATGCATAAAGCGTACTTGGAGAAGACAATATTATTTATGAATATCATTTCGATAGTTTTATGCATTTGCCATCATTTTCTCGTCCCGTTTATCCACGTGGTGGTTTATGAACATTCGAAATCGAAACTTTGCCAAAACTCCGTGGAGGTTGGCTGCTACGTCCAATTGGAAGTCGTAAACTGGAAAGCGTACACGGTGAAATCCGGGACGAGGAAAATAATAACTTTGATTGATCGCATGTTGCGCAATGGCGAAAGCAATAATTCGTTTCCGGATAACTTGGCAAGCGAAGTTGGTGAGCATCAAATGAGCTGTTTTATAAAATTTGGAAGTTATTTTTAAAAGAAGTTTTCCGGTAATATTTCGTCTCTGTCACAGAAGCTTCGTCAGATCAAGGGTGATAGTTATGAGAACGTAATTAAATAACAATTCATACACCACCTCAAATTAGTCTTATAACTATGCAGCCTATTGAAATCCTAGGGGTGTCAAGCCATGTAGACAAAGACCATATCAGCAAGGTATTTGAATATATTTGAGACCAGTCGTTAATTCCTAGTCATGAAAAGAAAGTTTGAAATCAGTCAGTTAAATCGGATTGTTGGCAACGCTTTGCTTCTGGCACAGAAGCTTCCTCGGACCAAGGGTGTCAGTACGAACAGCGATCAAGTTTAAATTTCATTCACCTGACCAATCCTTAGTTGCCTAATATAGGCAGGCGGAAATGATCCATCCCTAAATGTTTCGATAATCCCTTAATTGTTTATTTTTTGTACCGAGGTGCGAACAACGTCCGCTGACCGACAGCTTGCGTAATCCGTGTGCACATTAGAGGCCATGCACGTAAAATGCCCACCCGCTGCAGAACCGAACGCCAGATTGCGGAGATACCTACCCCATTTACCTAAGCTGAGCATGCACACAAATAATAAACATTTAAGGGATTAACGCAACATGTGTGGGGTGGATCAATTTGACTTGATCTCACTTGTGTATCTCACGCAACTTAGAATTGGTCAGATGGATGTTATTTAGACCCAAACCCTGTTCGTACTGACATAATTGGTCTGACAAACAATCTGTGTCTGAAGTGAAACGTTACCCAAAACTTGCTCTAACCGATTGCATTCAAAATTATTTTCATGATGATGCACAGTCACTTAAATTGTACTACGCTGTCTGCAAGTACATTTTGGTGAATGAAGATTAGCTAGGAAGATGTGAAGTCACACCATCATTTTTTGTTAAATTCGAACCCAGTTTTATTTTCAGAACTCATCCCGATTTTTGACTAGCTGAATGTATGGGTGTGTTTCGGTTGGTTAATATTTTTAAATCACAAGTATCCTTGCAATGCAGCAATGCATAACGGAGTGGCATTAGAGGTCAATAAATTCACTTCGAAAGCATGTTTAAATAGTTCACTTGTTTAGCTCTTAATAATCGATTAACTACAGGGCTTTGAGCTGTCGGTAACTGAAAATCTTCAGATAAACTATAATTGATCGATTGAATAGTGTCTATTATTATTATTATTATGGGCATCCGTAATCCGTAGGTTGCCTTTGCCAATACTGTTTAACAGTGACTTTGAGTTAAAGCTTTGCTTGTAACTTCGCAACCATATTAAGTTAAATTAAACTCAATCTTACTGCCTACATCCGTTTACTACAAATCGGTAGCGGGGTTTAGGTGTAAATTACTTGAGTACACTAACAGATTCTCTGTCTTGATACTGGTATCACTATCATAATTGCACATTTGATTTTGTTTTTACTCACATCAGATGACATCAGAAGAAGTTGGCTTCATCATCAAATCAATTGGCCGATGGATCTTGTTTGCTGTCTGGTCGTCATACTTCTCGACACCATACGACGCGTACAACGTCGAAAGCAAGTATTGGAGGATTCGGCACACATGTTTAGTATGGCTCTGATGCAGTTCACAAGCGGTCAGTTTCACAATCCCTGTTGTGAGAAAAATTAAATCATAATAGCACAAGAATCAAGTATGAAGCAATACTCATGAATCACACTCTATAATCACATGGAATTTCACGAAACTGTAAAACAATGCAGCTTGACAGTTGGAATGTATATTATATCTTTTGATTGAGTGCAAACCTTACCCAACAGTGGTTCAGAAGCACAATTTATTTAACATTCCGCCACTGGTGCAATACATTCGGATCCTTATCGTACTGCCCCTACCTGATGAATGCAAACGGTACGAAACCGGTCGTGGGGTTTGCATGATGGAAATACATAAAACAAGTATTTTCGTTCATGATCATGGGTTTAACCCGATCTATATGTGTTCTGGTGTATGGAATCGAAGAGGTTAATCGTGCCAACACTATCAGAATGTGGCTTACAAGCACAACGTGTTTACCGCTCCTTCACCGATTCGAGACACGTGGATCCGGATCGTACTCTCCTTAGCTGATGAGTGCAAGCCGCAAGAAAGCAGTCGCGGTGTGTGTGTGTGTGTGTGTGACGGAAATTGATGCAAATGAGTGAATATCTATTATTTTTCTAAGCTTCTTCCCTCTGGGCCTGAATACACCTGTTTTAATGTTTCTAGACGGCAAGCTATGCCAACAGGCGTCATTTGAGTAATTTTTACGAATTTTCTTTGAAAACACTAAGATATCCCTTCCATTTGCAATCTTATTGGCATTTGAAGAAGCTGCCTGTCTCACAACGGCCCACTGATTTCACTTCACTGCTACTGTTGATCGCGACTTAGCCACACATGCATCACACTGACACAAGGGTCGATTAATTTTACTGTTACATTAAACAACAATGGCATAAAAATTAAGTGTTACCACTGAAAACGGCAAATTGCATAAAGTTGTTTGTTCGAAATACGACCCCGATCTCAATGCGGAAAATGATTATTTAAAACAATGTTTTTTTCACTTTCTAGCATTCATTAGGTCCATTCAGGCTTTTTTCTACTACAGCATTTTGACCAAAACGGTCAGCCTGATTAGCAATGTGAACGACGCGCTTGCCGTGTTGGCTGCTTCGAATCCCCCGCAATTCAAACTCAACCTCGGTCCACCGAAGGCTCATTTCGTCACAACGATGGTCGCGATTTTCATTGCTGTCCTCAACATGACCCTGATTCTGGATTACATGGACCCGGTGTAAAAACTTTCCATTCTAACATGTTTCTAATATAAACATTTCAGTCATTCATTTCACAATATTTTGATGGCCCATCAAGCATTCAGTACGCTGAAAAAATCGATGATCAATTATTTGGTTTCAATTTTTGGATCTTTGAGCATTCATTAGATGCAAGCGGTTGAGCAAATGCATCAATACCAGGAATTGGATCGATAACGAAGCTATTGAAATGTAAATTATTTCGCACTTACGCTATGGATTATTTTATTGGATAATGTCTTCATAATACCACTTACTGGTCACGATGTTGTAGCGGTTAACACGCTCGTCTTCTGTGTTTGGATCCACGCCTAGGGAAATATGCTCAACTCTAATTCTTCGCCTTTCTATGTGTAAAATGTATGCCAAATTGTCTCAAAATTAACTACGACGACCCTTAACTCTGTCCAATGAGTGAACCATAACATATGTACCTTTCCATGCTAATCAAATGTGACGGAAGCACCAGCCATATGGGTCTCGATGGCCCGATATGTAAAACAACCACAATTATGCTTCGTCTTCCAATGCTCATTTTTTGGCTCATAAAATCAAATTGATATTACAACGTTGAGACAATGTGATAATTTTTCGTTTGCGATATTCGACAATTCCAGGAAGCACGTGCGGTCACAATACAACTTAATGAAGGCTTGCGAAATGCGAGATTCGAGTCAAAAAGACAAAAATAGTTTAATCCATTTTGGAAGCAATGATTGGTTTCGGATTGATTCAGATGCATCTGTGGACAAAAGGCGACAGAAACCGTTTCGCACGCTAATGTAGGCTGCATCGATAGCTTACAAATTTAATATAGCGCGATTTCCATGTATGTAGTGAATTTTAACACAGTTGATTGAGTAGTCTAGGTTCCGAACTCAGAACTTAGAACTCACCGATTTCAATGGTTAATAAAGCAAGCAGCTTCAACAAACCACAGGTTGACGGGGTGTATGGATTAAAAATTCTAATTTTCTGAGAGTTATTTGCTACAACTGGTATAAAGTACGCATCCGACTGCAATGCGTCACAGTCATCAAGGGAGCTTACACACTTCCGTATTTTAATATCATCACCATACGGTACCGGACAAATTGAGTGGCTAAACTAAAGATTCGAGTTTAAATAGGGTTACAACAAACAAGTGTAAATACCATTGACAATGCGTATAAATGCAATTTAATTTAATCTAGGAAAACCTAATCCGGTTCAGGGGATTTTTTAGTTGTTCGTGGCTCATGATGCAGGAAACATTCAAGATTTCAAGATTCAAGATTTATGGTTTAAAAAGCAATTAACTTTACAATAACCATATAGTCGAACTATATGTAAAAATGTATATATTTATGTGTATAAATAAAATCAAAATCAATGGGATGATGATTGTTTATTAATAGTTGGGGGCAAAATTTGGATTAGCTCTCATATAATCGTCAAGTTTCGATTTGAATATAGATAAACTGTTTGAGCTTACCAAATCGGCAGGTATGGAATTCCAAACAAAGCACACACACATCGAACTTGCTAGCTTCCAAGTTGAAATGCATGATAAACTTTAGTACATAAGAATAGACGTCACACTTGGAATCGGGTGAGGTCTTCGCTTCAAAGTTCGATGAATACATGACGAACCATTCGGTATGTTATTGTCCCTTTTAATTCTTGAAAGATTTTACATTTTTACTCTACATACATCGTCTTCATGTAGTTTTTTATTATTAAGTTTAAAGCTTTTTCTATCATAAAACCTTCAGAGTTCTGACCTCTGGGTACATAGATTGCAAATATTACGCAATAGTGTATAAAGTTGGAATAGTTTGGTACATATAGTTTACGAATATTTGAGGTGTAGCGGGCCAATAATCACAGAATTACAAGAGAAACTACAGATCATTTTTGACTGTCGACTTCATATTATCTTTAAAAGATGTTCAGTGCGGTCAAATGATGAACGGATGCTTACGCAAGAATCGACTCTGTAAATTTAGAGCAAATAATCGAAATGGTTTCATTGAAAGAATCCTTTAATTCGAGACAATTATATAGCAAGGAGACACGCCTGGTTACATAAGCAACTACCTAATTATGGACATTGGCAATCAACAAGGTTTGTGCTACGACCCCCTATTTGACTTTAGTCTTTTCCTTCTGGTGGGTATTCCCACAAACGCCCCTTTTCCTCCGAATATTTTCCGGCGTCCAGATGCAAAGAGCCTCTACTTTTGAAGCACGCTTTTAAGACGAAAACAGAAGGCATTTTATTCTGTACGTGTATGTTTTACTTGGAACTCCCAACCCCGTAACGTTGCACATTCACCCAAATTGGATATATTCAAATCGAACTTGGACAACTTCATGTCGAACAATCCAAACATTGAAACAATATATTCTGCATCATAAGGCTTTGAACCCATGCATCAAAGTAAACTATACATATTTACGCCATCCAACAGGTTGAAAACAATTTCTGTTCTATGTATTTTTACGTGATTCCTGAACTGATCAGTAAGCAAACATATCCCATTGTCACTACCTATGTTATTTGTTATTCGCATATTATTCTGTGGTTTTTGTAAAGCTATGTGCTTTTTCGACCATTAGATTGAATTGAATTTACCTACGCCCGCGAAGTGATAACAAGCTTTTCAACCTGAACCGGTTGAGAGCACAAACCAAGGCACGAGATATTCTAATCCGTGACCTGAAGTTTTCCGACCATGCAGCCATGAGTAGATTGATGGTGAGTTCGTAGATGCACCATAATGTCATACAACTCGTTGCCATCAAATGGGAACCAGCTAACAATCTGCATGAGCAAGACCAAAGTACTTGGTCAATGGATTGTATCGCCTCCAAACATCACTGTTAAAAACTATCAGCTTGAACCAGTACATCATTTCACATATCTTGGTTCGACCATTGCGGATAACCTCTCGCTAGACACGGAGATTGATAAGCGGATTAGCAGAGCAGCTGTCATTTTGTCCCGATTGAACTCTCGTGTTTGGGTAAACCGCAAGTTGACTGTAAAGACAAAGATGATGGTAGACAGCGCGTGCGTTCTAAAAAATTTTACTTCACGACAGTGAAACCTGGACCTTCCATGCAAGAGATGAAAAGAAGCTGAATGCTTTCCAGCTGCGAGGCATCCTTTGTATCTTGAACGTTTCGTGGATGGAAAAAGTGACTAATGTTTAAGTGCTTTCAAAAACTGACATACAGAGCATGTTCACCCTACTAAGACAGCGCCGCCTGTGGTGGCTTGGCCACGTCTACAAAATGGAAAATGGCCGTATTCCGAAAGATCTATTCTTTGGTGAGTTGAACTCAATAAGTCGACCATTGGGCAGACCGCACTTACGGCACAAAGACTTTTACAAAAGAGATATGAAAGCTCATGTCATTGACCCGGTGAGTTGGGAAGAACATGCTCTTGACCGCTCACATTGGAGGCATTGTGTAAAACTGGGGAGGAGCATATACAGCTCTTGGCTCTTGAACGCAAATCACGCACCTGACGCCAATCGACTGAGTAGGGCCTACTGCTACGAGCGTTGCGGGAGAGATTGTTCCTCTCAAATCAGACTGTTTAGTCATTCGAAAAGCTGTCGCGCATGAAAATTCAAGCAATTGTGATGTACATCCGTGGTGGACGTCGACCGAATGAGGCCAACAACAACATATAATGGAATGTGATGTGAGCAAACAGAAAAGCTGCTTGCATTCTTTATATCCATGTTTAGATTTAAGACCTATTCGCGAGTGTAAGCTTCCGGGAAAGGTATAAATGCAAAGCAGTTTGCATTGGATATACAAGAGCAAGAAATCGTGTGCGTATAAGTTAAACAGCGAACAGGAGTCAATGTTCATGGGATACACAACTAAGAGTAAACATGAAGATAGTTTCACAGGTTAATCAAATGTCAGCGTTGGCTTTGTGCGTTGTCATGACTATCTCTTCCTGATAGTCGTAGACCATCGGATCTCAGTAGACTTGTCAATAGCGGCAGCAGTTGGAAAATCACTACTGTCGACCTCTACGTTTCTTACTCATACAACACCATATCTGTAGAATGCTTTCATTTCAGCACCTGAGTACTGGTCGCTGAGTATACCAGATTTATTTAGCTGGATTCAATTATCAGCAGCATTTCCCCTTGAAGTTTACGACACTTAAACGGTAAAAGAAACTATCGACTTTCCCAAGATTTTTTTTATATAAAATTGATGAGTCCAATACGATTTAATCAAACCCCAAACATTGCTTTTATCGATCTGTGTTTTCAGCTCAATATCCACAAATGATCCTATTAGAAACCCGATCGGTTCTCTTCATGGGATTCATTAAAAAACGCAACGTCGCCTGCACCTTAAAATTCACACTAAACGTGGGAGACAGTCAGTCAGTGATTAACATCGTGTATTGAACGAACCGATCTGGAGATAGCTCACTTCGTCAATGTAGAATAATCTGGATCGATTTCCATTGTCTATTTTTAAACGGAACTCATCATCATCATGGACATCATTACACCGGTAACACGCACCGAGTGCTTAACTGGCATATTACCATAACATAGTAATAACTCTAAAACAACGGGGAAGGGTGGGAGCTAAAAAGCAACCAAAACTATAGAAGATTAGGTACAGACACTGGGGTGAAGTGCATAGACCTCGAAGCAAACATTCACTCAAACTTTCGCTGTCATGAATAATAACAAGTTTTTCTTGCCAATCAACTTGATAAGGTTAAGCAAACACTCCAAAAGATGTTTACAGCAAGATCTCTACCGAACACGATTTTGAGCCACATCACTAAGTGTATAAGCCATAACGAATTCTGATCTATTGGAACCCAATCTGGGAGATGGGTTGAACTAACTGAAGCTAGTTTAATGGTCAAAGCTTTCATCTGCTTGAACGGAACTAATACGAGTAGATCGATGGCGAGTTCGTAGATACATCATAATGTCATACAACTCGTTGCCATTAAATGGGAACCAGGAATTAGAATGAGAACCCCGCAATCGTCTAGTAACGCTTGTAAATGCTGTGCTTATACTGACTCCGTGACGATAACAGCGGGGAGCAAGAGAAGGATATCAGCGGTTACTTTGACATTTATGTTTAATCTTACGTACCGGAAATTAGCGGGAGCAAAAACTTGTTCAAGTAATCGAACGCTAACAAAACTCATCACTATCATGATTCCTGCATATTCGATGACTATAGGATTTTGGTTCATATTCTGGGTAAATTTATCAATGATCTCAGAATTACATTACACAGTTAGTAGCTCACTCTACTAATTCAATCCCAGCAGCACTGAATAAACCATACAGTGGTTATATTGGAAAAACTCAAACTGGCCAATCATACGCGTATTCAGATTTCATAGTGGGTAATTACACAAATTTTTCAGTATGATACAGCGAAGCTAAATATAGATTCAATTTTTTGCAACATGTTTCTAATTTTTCAATTCGTGGGCGATATAGATTGAACTCATACACCAGGTAGGCTGAAAGAATTCGTGCAGGATCTCAAAGCGCAAAATGTTAGCGGCTGCGCCCGAAAGCGTATGGATGCTCAGGAGTACAGAACAGTCTGAGGCAATCGGTTTTTTATCTATAACACGGTGAACCCGACTCCTTACCACTTTAAAATCTATCGGTGCTATTATGATAAAGCGGCCCACTTAATTTAAACTAATCCTAATTCAGTGGAAATGCGAACCACGAACTTTAATTTAATTTATCTTCAATGCATTTGAGGGATGACATACTCATGAGAAATGCAAAGAATATTGATAATAGATCTGATTTGATTCCTTAAATGTGGCGATGTGCCGAACGTTTGTCACAAAATTGTAGCAGTAGCAATCTTGAACCCAATGTATTAGTTTCGTAAGATGTTGATGTTGAACAACTCACGCTTATTGACTTTTCAAAACCGCGCTTGTTTGCTAAAATTCAATATTCGCACAAAAATCAACATTGCAGCACAATCCATCCGGACAGGACCACACTCTACTAGCTTTCCGATTTGTTTCTAGCCCAACCAGTCATGTATTTATTTACTCATTTTAAAATCACCACATTTCAACCAAAACTGCCATAGCAATCTTGACAAAGTACAAATCAACATTCAACAGGGTTCACCAGGGGTAGTGTGGCTAAACGTTGATGAGCCGTCATCATTCTTACAACTGTGAACAAATAAATGATACTTTTCTCTTCACGTGACTTATCTGAGGCTTTTCATTACACGGATTAAGTGATATAGAAATTTTCCGTAAGAATTACTATTAACGATACTGCCATACTGTCACTTCATATCAATGCTCAGTCAGTCGTTACCACCAGCCAATTTCACGGAAGTTGAGCAGTGCGTAAAAAGTAACTCGAAAACGGTATTGCAGCTCATGCAATAGATAAGTTAGCAATACGAAAAACGTGAAAGTTTATCCCGTCTAGGCCAACAGCTCCGAAGTGAAAAAACTTTCTGAGTTGATAGGATTTGTTTCGAAGGGTAAAGTATATAAGTTGTAAGATTTCGATTAGAAGGTGTGAGAATACAGCTGCGTGGTTAAAAATATTGCAGAGTTATTGGTTAAATACGAAAACATATAAATCGTTTTTCAGATTAACTTCTTTTTCGAGTTTCTGGGACGAAGATGATTGGTACATCAGTCTTGTGCAACAAAGCTTCACTGGCGCTTGTCACGAACAAACGGTGCACGAATCCATGTCTAGAACCACCGACAACCACGGCATGAGGTTTAATTCGTCGGACCACATTGACCATGCCTCGTGTGACCGACTCGCTTATAAATATTTGGAATTTAGCGGGTATCCCCGATCGTTCAAATTGTTCCAGATAACAACGCCTCAGATCTTTGCCTCTCTCTAGAGCTATATCGTTGTGATCGGCGAAAAAGTGTTTTCGTTTATTAGGACTTGCCTTGTGAAGACTTTCCAATTCTTGTGGGTTCAACTGCATTTGAGCAAAGTGTGTTAATATTAGTGCATCGCCCGGGCGATGCATATTATTCAAATACCATTCAATTGCGCGTTCACACAGCTCCTCACCATCGACTGGAATCAGAATGAAGCGATCAGCATGCGCTAAGAGTTCTGGACAAGTGGTTCTGTATTCTTGGTCAACATCTTCATATTCCAGTTCACTCATTTTTCATCCACCCGTTAAATCGTCCAAGTGCGTTTGAACAGAGGTCACTGCTGATATGGAACTCCGTAAGCATTTGGTCGATTTGCTCATGTGAAAATTTAGGAATCGATTAAAAAATCAATATTTTGAGACGATTTTCTCAAACTTTGATCAAAGATTGATGAAACAGTGCAAGAACGATCCATAATATAAACAAGGTTATACTTGTATGCCAACTGTTATATAGTGTTCGTACAACGAACCACGATGTTCGGACACAGAATCACAAAGTGATTCTTGGTCAAGCACTCGAGGCGCTTATGGATGACCAAAATAATGTGTTGCTCACATCCCCATCCCTTACACACGACTACCGGTTTCTGGCTGTTTGCCGTCGTCAGGTGGAGACAGTAAGATCAGGTTCAGTGAGCCTTGAAACAGTGGATTAAAGGTAAACAAGATTATACTTGTATGCCAACTGTTATATAGGGTTCGTACAACGAACCACGATGTTCAGACACAGAATCACAAAGTGATTCTTGGTCAAGCCACCCAAGCCGCTTATGGATGACCAAG
>JACCGJ010020059.1:0-13550 GCA_013407085.1 Atriophallophorus winterbourni
GATTCGGTACAAAGGCCCTACAGTGCACGTCACTTTGCACTTGAGACTCGAATTTGTCAAACAGGGAAAGAGCGAAACTAGGCAGTAGACATGGCAGCTCTGTCTGGCACACTTCAAAGCCGTCTCTTCTACGTTACCGACAAGGCCGCTAAAATGCGATTACTCATCGACACTGATGTGGAAATTAGCATCATCCCACCATCAAATGAGGAACGCAAGAACCGTCTTCGTTGACGATATAGGCGGCTCGCGGCACGAAAATTTCTACTTCCGGTCAGAGATCACTTTCTGTTGAATTAGGTCTCAGACGTAACTTTCGATGGATTTTCATGCTTGCCGATGTTAAATTACCAATTCTAGGTGTAGATTGCATTATCATTTTGATCTTTCTATCAATATAGCTTAGCTTATTGTCAATTTAACAAATATCAATTTATTTGGTAACTTTGGTATCCCATCCGAACCATTCGAGTACTTGCCCCTGACACCCCATCAGCGTTCAATGACTTACTGACAGAATTTTCCGAATTTTTAAACCGTGTTTGCAATCGGCTACTGTTTAACATGATGTGAAACACCACATTCTGACCCCTGGTCCTCCAGTGTTCAACAGACCCCATCGTTGGACTCCGAACATGTCAGAGGTAGCAAAGCATGAGTTTGAACTCATGCTTGAACTTGAAATCATACGACCATCTAAATCGTCCCGGGCTAGCCCCCTTCACATGTTGGCGTCCGTGTGAAAATTACCGTGCTTTTAACAGCGTTATTGTTTCCCATCGCTATCCTATTCCCCTTATAAATGACTTCGCACTTTTCTTGTATGGAAAAAGTGGGTTTTCTAAACGGGACCCGATGCATGCTTACCACCAGATACTTGTCGTCGAGGACGATATCCCGAAAGCAGCTTCTACCACACTTTTTGGTATTTTCGAATTTCTAACAATGCCTTTGGTTTACGCAACGTTGCTCAAACCTTCCACACATTCATGGACCAAGTTTTCCAAGGATAATCTTTATTTCATGTATATATTAATGACATACGCATTGCTAGTTCGTTTCAAGTGGAATATGCAGAACATCAGTTGGGTCACTTATGTTTTCAAATTTCGTTTTGTACATAATTATTTTAAATTTGCTGGGTTGCAAACCTCGACAATGTTGTCCAACTTGCATCTTGCTCCTTACGCTGTCATTGATGAGCTAGTTTCAAAAACTCTCTCGATAAGTAGCTCATCGTCGAACAGCTATCTATGTTCATATGGACACAAAATTCATGATCAACTACCAATAGAAATTATTCCCAATTTTTCTTTTGTATCTGATTCAAAATCTGCGCAGGAATTTATGGACCAGTTGATTGAACGTGTGACGCGCAAAATACAACTATCTTTGTGAGGTGTTTCAGCAACTTTCACGGATTTAAGTGCTGGTTAACATGGTTGATTGCCTTTATGGCGACGCTTCCCTAGAAATTTTAGGACATCCTGTCTATAGAAACGGAATTCGCTCCTTACCCATCCATACTCAATTTTGTTATGACCAGTGAAGAAAATGCCATGGAGGATATCCTATATGGAGCACCACCTGGGAAAAGTGATCATGTAGTCATTGTTTTCGACTATATATTTAAAGCAAAAGAGCTAGTGATGCTCAGAAATTGATACAAAAAATCGATACGGTTGCATTATCAATGGCTCTCCAAGAAGTCACCATTTGAGCACCGATTAACTCTGATTTCCAACAATGCTGGTCATCGTTACTTCAGAAAATCAATCGAAAGACAGAACTCCACTCAAAATATGTTTCCAAGAAACTGAAAAAGGTATTCAAATTCGTGATCCGGAGTCGAACAAGGAAATGGATATTGGTGAGAAATTGTGCGTGAAGAAGCCACATACTGCATTGAACACCGAAATCCTTGGAATGTTACCGTTTGTTGAGAAACAAAGTTACTAAACTTGTCCGGGAGGATGAAAAATGGTATCAAATAAATCTGATGCATAAAATTGAACGAAACCCGAAGCTCCTTTTCCAGATAGTGAACAGAAAGTTCAGGGTAAAGCCAGGTGTTTTCGCTCTACTAACTAAGACTGGAACTACATCCACTGCTATTGAAGCCGCTAACAAACTCGCTCAATTTTACTCCAGAGTATTCTACCCTAACGAGCGCGTATGTTACAATATGCCTTCAGTCAGATCACAGATTAACACAATAGAGAAATCGCTGAGAAACCCTAGAGTGTCCTGGTAAAGCTACTCAGGTTAAATACAAAAAATCCCTGGGTGCTGATGAAATAACATCCTTTATCCTAAAACGAAGCACCCATGCTCTATTCTCACCACCCGCTGATCTGTTCAACCTGTCAATGAGTTGCAGCAAGGTTGCTACTGACTGGAAAAGTGGATTAATCACTCCGATATACAAAAGAGGGAACCGATCCGATGTGTCTAACTGCAGACCAGTCACGTTGTTGCCAGTGGTCTCTAAAGTTCTCGAATGATTTTTAGCAGACGAACTTGTCAAACACTTGAAAACAAAATAAGCTCCTTTCCATCGCACAGCACGGATTTACGACAAGACACTCCTGTCTCACAAACCTTCTCTCAACTCTTGATAATTTGACTCGAGCCGTGGATGATGGATACTCTATCCATGCTTCTTAATTGGATATGTCGAAAGCTTTTGACCGTGTTAACCACAGCATGCTGCTACAAAAATTAGAGCACCTGGGGGTGTATGGCAGATTATTGGCCTGAATACAGGATTACATGACTGGTAGAGTTACCAGGGTCAGTGTTGATGGGGCACTTTTCAGTACTGTAGAAGTTACACGTGGCGTATCTTAAGGCTCAGCCTCTTCAAGGTGTACGCTAACGATATACCTGAAATCGTACGCAGCAAAATTCTTTTATTTGCGGATGACATCGAAGTGTGGACTAGCGTACGCACCATAGAAGATTGCCAAATTCTACAAAAAGACCTCGAAGCACTTCATACGTGGTCCTTGCGAAACTGCCTACTATTCAACATCCAAAATTTTTAAATGTTATATGTCGGTAAATCCTTCGAATTCACATAATCTCTGGGAACACAGCAAAAAACTGGTGACTGGGCTATACGAGGAGAGGATGGCAACTCTAAACCTCTTTGACGTTTCGTACCGTCGTCTCAAAGGTGACTTGATCCTGCTGTTTAACATTCTGCATACAGTGGATACCCATTTGAAGAACTGTTTCATCGGCAAGAAGCACGTGGTAGCAGATCGCAGGGATACAAGTCAATTATTCCACACCTCAGATCAAATTGTCGAAGGTTTTTCATTTTTTGTCCGAGTTTGTTTTATATGGAAATCTCTGCCCCCACATATTATTTGCGCTTCAGGCCTGAACTTGTTCAACGCTGAAATTGACAAGTATATGCTGACTAAACCCAACCTCGCACCTGAATACACGTGCTGACTTTCTATATTGATAAAACATTTGTGATGCTTTAATGCGTTCCGTATACTTTTAATCTGTAGTTACTGTACAGTGTTTCCTTTTTGGACCATTATAACTTTGAATTAATTTGAATCAACGACTATCAATGTCCCACTACTCTTCGATAGACACGTCGATTTCTTGATTTAGTTAATTATTGCAGAAGATTCATTCCGAATTTTGCTTACATATCTCAATCAATGACCGGTTGGTTACGCGGAGATGAGCTCCAATTTAAAATGAATTCTGATGCTGTTGAACCATTTTAAAGATAGAAGACCGCATTGAATGAAGCATTTTCATTATCCCACATGTTCGGGATTCCTCATGCTTCACTGTTACTTGACACTGATGCATCCCAAGTAGCATCATGGGAGTTGTTAAAACATTTGCATTCTTTTAAGGTCCTTTTGAACCCCTCCAGAGACGTTACAGTACATTTGGTCGTGAATTGTTAAATATATACTTTGCTGTTCACCATTTTCCAAATTATCTCGAAGACCGCAATTTCATTGTTTAGATCGATCACAAACCTCTGACATTTGCCCTGTCTGCTGCAACTGATAAACATTCACCCGTGAAATACGTCAACTTGACTATATTTCAAAATTTACGAGTGATATACGTTATCTGTCTGCTTAATCGAACACGGTTGCAGATGCATTTTCTAGCAAGCAACTCACCGCAATCATTCGACCGAATTCCGATCTCAAGCATTTAGCAGATGTTCGGCAACATTACTATGGCATACAGCAATATCAATCTACCTCATACCTTAAAGTTCAACCTGTCCCTATCCACAAATCGAGTTTGAATTTATCATGTGCTTTTCCCACCGACCATCCACGTCAAGTTACGTAGGAAGTCCATTTTTGAACACTTTTATTCCCTTTCCCACCCCGATATCAATGATACTCGTGAGCTGATCAATTATCGCTTTGTTTGACGCGGATAGTCCAATTTGGTCCAAAGCCTGTATCCAGTGCAACACAGCAAAGTGAAACGTCGTAGTGAATCAGCAATTATGATGTTCCATGAACTCTTACTACGGATCGTGGATCCCAGTATCAATCCACACATTTCCGTGAGTTGAATATTTTTCTAGGTGCTAATCACATTAAAACAAAAGCTTATAATTCTTGAACTAACGGTTTAAAGGTTTCATCGATAGCCAAATCGGCACTTATGTCACATGGTAATGCGGAAAACTGGGCAAAAATCCTGCCACTGATTTTTCTCGGTGTACGTGCTGCTGTCAAAGAAGATCTCGGTTATTCCTCGACAGAATTAGCTTACGGCACTCAACTTCCTGGTGAATTGATCGGATCTCATGACGTGGCAGCAGACATTACTGTTACCAATTATGTCAATCGCTTTCATTCATTAATGCGTAAATTGCGTGCCACCACCATTCGGCCATACACTCGTAACGTTTACTTGTCGAGTAATTTAATTTCATGTGCTTTTGTTTTTATTCGAACTAATCACACGCGCAAACTTCCGCAAGCCCCATACACTGGACCTTCCAAGTTCATTAGCCGCTGTGCCAAATACTTCGCCATCCAGAGAAATGGTGCTCAAGATAGGTTAATATACACTGCTTGAAAGCAGCTTTCATCGAACTAATGTGCGAAGAAACAACTCCCTCAAATGTTCAGATCAGAAGTGGTGCCCTTGATGTTGACAGTTTTATTTTAACCCCGCCAACTCCTATTATTGCGTGTGTTCCTCGGTTAACCCATTGAACACAGCTGTGTGAACTTTCCATCTCCTGACTAACCCTCCCCAATTCAAAAAACTAGATCAGGTCAGAGATTCAGGTGGCCTGCAAATCTTGCAAAATACACGGATTAACTTTTCGTTTCAAGCATTTCACTCTCATTTAACGCTCTAGGGAGGGAGTATTATGGTGTTTTCATTGTTGTATATTTTACTATATGAATCCTACATATTTTATGATTGTTTAGTTATAATGATACATGTAAATGAGTACACTATTTGAATACATTATTCACGACGTTTACGTGTTCTGTTTTGGGACAAGTCTATCGTGTGATTGTTTTTATCTATATGTCGTGTTACGCTAAGAATTGTGTTTCGGTTTGTCGAGTAAAATAATTAAAAATCATGAGTTAGTTATGAAATCATCGCTGGGTCAACCGCTACAGATCCACCACTTCAAACAATGACTTCGAAATTTTCTGGCATGAGAGTAATCTGGAATGCAACAGAAACACTTCACTCACTAATAGGTGAGGAGAAACATCAGTGCATTCCAATGACAGCATGAGGATTATACCAACTGTCCAATTACTGATGTTAATCAGGAAATTAAAATGGCCACACAGATGGCTTTCCTTCTTGAAATCCCCTACCGAAGTAGATCAAACAACCGGTAAAGACGATTCCAATAATTCACTATCCTTTTACTAAAGAAGTACTTACGAACATTAGACCTGACATGTCGCTTGGTCAGTTTTGATGGGCGGCCTCGAGTACCTACACTTGGCGCTAGAGCATACATTTAACTTGGCTCAACAGTACTGAAACCTGTCGTGATTTTGAAGGTTTGAAACATGTCCCCACGCTGCCGACTTCTTTTCAGTGAGAAGAGATCTAGACTCAGCAAACGTTCCTCATACGACCTACCTAATTTCCCTTCAGTCATACGATTAGCTAGGCGCTGAACACCTTTGAGCTTGGTAATATCTTTTTACAAATAAATCAACTAAGCTTGAACGCATTACTCGAAGTTTGGTCTCACGACTGCTTTGTATAATGGTATGAAAACCTCCAAGAACCTACAGGATAAAATTAATCGAAGGCGAAAATGCTCGCTCCCAACGCGTTGTGCAGCAGCTGCACATTGATCGGCCAATTTAAAGTTCGCTATAACCGTTATACCTAAGTCACGAACTTTCGTTGCCTTAACAAGTACAATAATAGCACATAGACACAATGAGAACTCTGGAAGTCGGAACACAAATTAGTATGGAATGGTGTATGACAAAATGTATATTTAAATAGTGATAATTGCACAGCAGGTTGGCTGGATTGTTGTTGACAGGTCCTGTGGTTGATGCTCAGCCGGGTTGCTGGATGATTGGACACAGTTCATTGAGTGTTTGCACAGCCGGTGAGCTGGAAGACGATGGTCGCCTAAGCCGCAGTTAATGAAGACAAAAGTGAACGAAATTTAACGAGCGCGGCTTTGATTTCGACGAAACAAAAGGATCAGCATTAACGATAATATAAAAATAGAATAACCAACATTACCATTTTCAGTCAAAATAGGCACAAAAAAGAATTTGACATTTTTTCTTCGTGTTGTGCCCTATGAAGTCAAACGATAATGTTGGCGCAAAATACAAAAGATGTAACATAAAGGATGGTTCGTTGGAGCCTCTCTGTTAGTTTCTGCTTTTTATATCTGTATAGAGTTGTGCACGCAGATCGTATCTTAGCTCACGCGCAGACCTTGAGAGTGCGGCAATTCCCCTGTATCCAGGTTCGGGATTTTATATATACATGTATAAGACTGTATATCGAATACAAACCACAGAGGAAAGCCGAAAATTAACCTAAACATTTAGTCATTTCACACCCCCTAATTAGTATGACACCTTAATATTGTAGCACTGAGCTCTCACCTTATTAATAAGGCAGGAAACGCATTGCATAATCCATACATGTGTATCTTTACTCTACGGCAAATATGTTCGATAACAATATTTCAAGAATTGGATGCAAAAATCGAATGCTGATTCTTAACCATTCTCTGTTGAAAGCAGATGCTGCTGTTGTTTTTTGGAAGCTAAGGCTATTCTTGAACCGAGATTCGTTTCAATTTTGTCATTAAAAATATACTGTCGGTACGAGACAATATCAATAAGTGGTTTATACCACATAACGTCTTAACTCGTGTCTGCAAAAAGAGATGCAGTAGTTGGAACCCATTAAACTGTACACACATGCGCCCTGTTGAAGTATCTCAACAACAAGCCTGTGCACCTCTAATAATGAATAATATCCAACACCTTGACTATATTTAACTACGTTGATCGCATTTTATAGTTGTTTGTCATTATGTGCGCATTTGCTCGGATTTACAACAAGACGGTACAAAGTAATGAATGAAAAGCGACCTCACAATAACCGTGAAACTTTCTTAAAGCATTTATTAAAGCAAAAATCAAACGCACCATCATCGAAGTGCTCTGGCTATTGCATAATCTCGGCTGGTTTGTTGCCATCATATTTCCTTAGTAAAATATTTCTCACCCAAGACTCTCTAGAAGCTGTAAGTAGTCATACGATTGAAATCTGATGCTCGATTAATTCGAGAAATACTTGTTAAACCATGCATTATACGTCTCTTTTTCTATGATTCTTTATTACACTGTTAAACTATGTTATCTGTCAAGATGATAGATTTTTCAACCAAACAATTTTCGATCTTGGAATTATTTCGAGATAAATTGTGTTTAAAATATCCGTGTTCGATACAGCTTGTACTCTACAAAATTTAGTTCTCGTAGACTTTATTTAAATGTCCTTGCCTCTCAACCTTGTAGCCGTTTTTGAATCTCTTGTAAGTTTGCTCACCTCGCGTTTTAAATTGGTTTTTTCAAATAGCACCGAGTAATCAATATTTCATCATGTAGCCAGAGAATGTTTTTATTCAGTATGGCTGATTTCCCGTTTAGGTAGTACTATTTAAAAATTATCATAATCAAAAGTTTTACTTGACTGCATTGTAACATTTTTCTGCGATTACTGTATCCGTCTTCTCGGCAGTGTCATTTACATTGGACAACAAATTGATTAACCTCATCTATATGTCACTAATCCATGTTTTTCATAAGATATAAAATTGATGATTGGTATATCAACCATTTTCACAATAGCCACATGATGAAAATGATGAAAATAGCGTAAGTACGGCATCGTTGGGTACAAATATGGAGCCGCATCACCAAGCAACACGAAGCAGAAACAGCCGATAAGTGAACGCGCAAATAATTAGCAGGTAAGCGAAATAGAAAAAATGTGTGTGAAAAGACAGTTTTTGTAGTTGTTAACTAAATATGTTACTATAGTATGAAAATAAGTGGTGCTAGTAATATCGTTTTGCAGCCATACTGCGTAAGGTTTTCATTCAACAATTAATTCAATCATTTTTACCCGAGCAAGACAACTGAATAACTCCAACAGAGCCTAGCATCATGATAAGCGCCATCTTTCAACGCCATATAGATTTGCCATCTGGTCGTTTATCGCAGACTCTACGAAAAAGGTGCGGTGATGAAATCGTTGATGAGACATTTTCAAAACGTATCATAACCAACGCAAACGCCACACATTAGTTGCGAAACCGGTATATCCAACGGACGTTTGTCCATTAGCTCACTAATTGACACCGTTTGAGGGGGGGTGGGGGTGAGTATTATTGCTTGAAACTCGGGTGGCAGCAACAAATGAGGATTCTGCAAACGTGTGTTTAGAATCAATAATCAGAGTCCACTAACTGAGAGAAAAGCTGGTGCTCCCTCAAATTCCTATGGGTTCTGTCATGATTTTTAACGACATACACAACTATCTTGTAATAGCCGGGGCTTAATCACTTAGGTCAATTCCATGATTACTGGCCTGCTTGCATTCGATAAAAGTGAATCGCCCGTCCTTAGGGTCAGCGCGGGCGCTGTTCTCACCTGCACACTAAATAAACATTTATGTTTTACCCACATTATTTAGGGGAGGTGTCATGGTGGGGTTGATCTCACCTGGTCTATCTTAGATAACTCGGATTGAACCAAGAAATGCCATTTCAACCTGAACATCTGTTCATACCGACACCCTTGGGGCCTGACGAAGCTTTGTGTCATAAGCTAACCGTTACCGCATAACTACGCTCACAGATTAACTACAAACATGCATGAAACGTTTTGCACAAAATGTTACCAGTTGCAAATAAGGTGTTGCTTTACGGCGTGCGCTTGAATTAGAGCTGCGAAAGTTTGTGGGGCTTAAAGTAGTGAATAGGTAGAAAATAATTGTTTGGCTGCATGTGTTCTTGTTATATCCACATACAACGTTGAATCCGAGGTACCCAGAGAAGAACGAAGATCGCATTGAGAAGGAGTATATTGTTACTTTTTTGTGTTCACTATGTACAAATGTTTTTTTAACTAATGAATAACGTAAACTGAGTTAACGGGCTGAAAACCAATGAAATGTGAGCGATAATGCTAAAAAGAAACCGATATATCGATATGGTGCTATCGGTTATTGGAATGGAAGGACAATTTCTTAATTAACAAATTAACACGATACAAATCATGAGACTGTAAAAATCACTACTGAACTACCCCTAGAGCGTCGGGATGTGCAGATGGCGTTCGAGAACACCTGAAGTAGTGAGAAAGTGTCTCTGGCAAGTGAAACGTTCTTGTAGAACGTGTTTGTGACGGAAGACCAGGATGCTTCAAGCATCATACGATTGTGGGTGAGTTTGCAGTGGACTTCTTTTACTTTGTACCATTGTATTTTGTACGGATCCTTCAACATTTAGTGCATTCTCCACCTCGAATTGTATCTCTTGGATTTTCCTGTGTGGATTATCTTGCTATCGTTGGAATTCACTGAATCTTTCGTCGGACATTTGGTCTTTTAGTGAGTTCATTCCATTTTTCTAGTATTTTGTGCAGTGCAGACTTATATTTTTGGTCCACTTAACAATTGGTGAGCCCGACAAACAGCAATTTTTTCCATTGTACATTACAGTGTCCAAATCTTTACACTGGTTTGGCTATTTCGGAAAATGATCCATAAAAACTTGATCACACTGTTCGTAATCGTTTAAAAAAGAAATTGATTGTATGATTTGGTAATAATTGGAAGAAAAACCTAGTTATTTTATTTATATATTAGACATTAGTACCGCGTTGCTCCCGATTTCAAAGCAAATTTCATGAAAATAAGGCCATTCGCCGTGCGACTCAGACGACTGGAGCTGAGGACACTTGCACAAAGAAGAATGCGAGGTGATCTCATCCTCGCATACAAAATACTCACTACTGCTCCCACTCTGGAGTTATTATTCCACCTTCGAACTTCCAACAACAGCTGTGGCCATGGTTGCAATTTGGAAATACCACATTCCAACCGGAACTGCCGCAGGTATTTTTGTTCGGTGCGTGTGTGCTTTTTCGGAATTCCCTACCTGCTGATTTAGTAATCTCAAACAGTTTATATATATATATTCGAATCGAAACTTGACGATTAAATGAGAGCTAATCCGAATTACCCCCAAAGATTAATAAACCATCATCGGTCCACTGATTAATATCTATATATACTCCATTCTATATATAATATATATAATAGATATATATATATATCATATAGATATATATATATATATATATATATATATATATACCTATAGTTCCAATCCATGCTGTGTAAAGTTAATTGTTTTTTTCAGCCAAATCTTGAACCTTAAAGCAGGACCTCGCGTTTCGCTCTCCATAGAGCCAGCAGCATTATAATATCCAAGATTTTATACGGATCTGAATCCGCGAACGTCTTAATGTTAAGTCGATAAGTTAACCGCTCAGCCAATCCATAAGTTAGACCAGACTGGACTTATCTCATATTGATGCCCCTTCATTTGAAAACTGAAATAAGAATTACTTCTCCAAAACCAATTGAACAACCTATTTGTTTCTTGTAATTACCTTTATTCATAGCGTTCGCTAACCAGTCAATCGGCCTAAGAATAGCAGACAGAATAATTCAGTAAATCGTTACCAAAATACTATGTCATCCCATCAATTAAAGTCGTAAAACGATTTTTGAGCTCAATGGGAATGTATTGTGTAAACACATGGTTCATCTTCGCAACCGATGGATCTGCTCCTGCTAAATACTTTCACATCGTTGAATTGTTCTTGAATTATGCCTAGGACTGGACGATTCCAGTTCGGCCGAACCTGGTGGCGTAGTTGTGATGTTTGATGAACTCTCAATCTGCACGTGTGCAGTGCCCGTTCGCTTTTGTGGGCTGGCTGGCGGAAAATTGAACCTTGCGTTACGCTGCAAGAGAGAATTTGACGGCATAACGGTTTTGGAAGCACAAATTGTGCGGAATTTCATTAGATCTCTTTCGAAATCAATAATGTGCACACAACATTCTAATTAGCTGCAACAAATAGGAAAAGGTCACGAACGCATTCTTGTATTTCCTAAGTTGATGCTAGTCACGTCATTTCGTCATACTGCTGAAAACGTTTCGAACATTTATCACTATTAAAACGTCTAAATATGGAGTTGGAGGCAATCAGATTAAATACACGTGACTTCACCCACAATCCAATCAACGGCAGACACTGAGTGACCTTGTAATATGTGCCTGATTTTTATTGGTTTATGAACTTGCATGATCCGTCTGTCTGTGTACGTGCGGTAAATTACATTGCGTATCAGTCACTATTCAATGTGTACTCGGATTGATCAGGTCTCATCCACTTCGCCAATTTGAATTAATCACATGACACAAGGCCATTCGCTGTCTGTAATTGACTCATCGAGTTGGGGCACGTGAATAGGGGTGAATACAAATGTGGTGAAAACCACTATCAGGAGTATTCACATCCTCTGTACTAACACACTACAGATGGTTTACCGTCATAAGGTGCAGACAGTAGGTTCAGGGAGCTTTGTATAGTAAAATTCACAAACGAAAAAGCTAGATACTCTTGGCCCAGACACATGTTGCCAGGAATTTAAACGTGACTGAAAATCAACTAATGTAGAGACATCAAATTTAGATCTATGCATCTTGAAATATTCTCACATCAACAACCGAGAGTACCTATATAAGGTTTACACGGACAAGCTTGGGATGGGAGATCCAACACGATGGCCATTGTAGTCCCACGCCTTAAAACCTGAGCTACCGTTCACCATTTGACCGGGTTCTTTCTCCAGACTGGTATATTTAAGTAGCGTTATGTCTTCAGTCAGTCGTGAAGCAGCCAGTGGTGGCCACCAAATTGACAAGGAGATAAGATCGGTTGGACGGCTGGCTCCTTCTCGACTGGTGGGGCATATGACGCTATTCAAATGTGCCAGTCTGGAGAAACATTCATGAAGGCCAAACGGTGGACGGTAGCTCAGGCCGTAAGGTGTGAGACTACAACGGGGATGGACCTGGGTTCAAATCAGACCGAGACAGGATGAGCTCAAATATGAGCGAAACTCGAGTCCAGTGCTTCCAATGTGGACCGTTGTGATAAACTTGGTGAAGATTTCGAAGGACTGGGTACTGATGAGTGGTCGCAAAACAAAATTGACTTGAACTCAGTGTCGAGTTCACACCGAAAGCAGGGGATATGTACTGCTTATGATCTCAAATCGAGTCCACTCCTCCCACTGTAGAATTTGTGAAAAGTTAGATGAACGTATGACTAACAAATAGTCACAAACATAAGGACAAATTCTTCACAAAACGAGTAATCAACTATGCTCGTTACACTTCATACGTGTTAGCTTACTTTATATGCGACGGGAAGACCTGACCAGGAGATCGGGTCAATTTGAAGACCACAACACATTTTGCTTAGTTCTACACGACTACTCTGCACTCAAGTGTGCCAGTATGGAGGAAAACTCATGAATGCGGTCAAACGCTAGACGCAGCATGAACAGTAAGGCGTGGGACTTCAATGGTGATCTTCGTCGGTTCGAGTCCTATCTCAGACAGAGGACATGCACTTCTAATGAGCTCAAATGAGAGGGAAACTCGGATCTAGCGGTTCCATTGTGGATCGCCATGAGGAAATTTGTGAATAGTTCAAAGCACTTGGTACTGATAAATTGTCATAGACCAGAAGAATGAATTCTCCGCGGAACGCATATACAGTATAATTCTGTTCAAAGCACCAGCCCTCAGGAATTGTAGAATATGGTACTGCATTTTCTCAAATCAAAATAACATGTATAAATCGAAGCAAATAATAATACGGTAGAAGCGTAGAAGAGTTCCAACCAACAAATTTGATGAC
>JACCGJ010020060.1:0-23070 GCA_013407085.1 Atriophallophorus winterbourni
TTATTCAAACTAGTCAACGCCTAATATGTTGCCTAAAATAATAATGCTTCTGAATGACATACATCACTGCTTTTGGCAATTATAAATTCTATTTTGAATACTGTATGAAATAAGTGTTACCCCTAAAGTTCATTCTGGTAATCTTCACATGCAATTGAGACACTGAAGCGATTGACAATGTCACGAATTCCTGCTAAAAATGCATGATTCATGGTTTACCGGAGCTCCACAAGGCAGCTATTTTATTCGATCCATTGTGGACGAGAGTAAAGTTCAAGCACCAGAACTGAAAACTAAGATTAGCCAAGAAGATGGTCGCCATTAACCCAGTTTGTTTTAGAAATACAATGAATTTATTCGGCTCAACTAATCTTTTGCAGCTTTGGATTACATTTTGCTACGGTTTGACTTATAGGAGTCTATTTGCCCTTATGCAATAGTAAACATTGCAGTTAACCAATACAGCGAAAGAAAAGTTCGTACAGATGGTGGAAAACGGATAATGAGTCGCCAATTTCTTCTGTTTCTTAGCGATTAATTCGCGTGTTTGAACAGCACATCGTCCGGGCGAAAATAGACGGTTCTAATGATTTCATGGAGTACTCCTTTATTGAAGAATTTTAGTGTTTTCAAATTAAATATATGATAAACAAAGTGAGAATATAAAGCCACTGTTGATTAGGGTTCGTACAACAAACAGAGATATTCAATCTCAGAAGCACAAGGTAATTAATTTTCGATCACGCATGACGTTCGAAAAAAAACCAATATAATATTTTGCTCACATCATGGTATTTAACTTGCAAAAAGTGCAAACTTGAAAATATTCGATGCATCTGTCAGAAAAGAGAAACCGCTCAGAGTTTCATGGATAGGATGTTCATCGTTGTAAAAAATGAGGTAGGCTCTTATGCCTACCGTCGCCGTCAATCAAAGTTGTTTTACGAAACCGCTTAATTGTCCTAAACGGTCCAGCATAAAGAGAGTGAAGAGGTTGCTTCACTATGTCGTTTAGGAGAAAAACATACGAGCAATGTGCCAACTCCTTCGGAACGTGGGACGGTTTGGCCTGAAGCCGCGTGGGTGGTGGGTGGGAACGGCTCATATAATGTCGCAAGCGCGCCAAGTAATCCTCATAGACAAATGGTAATTACCGAGCCGGGGCGACAAACACACCAGGTAAAGCGATAGTACGGCCGAAAGTCAATTTGGCGACAGTGGCTTGCAAGGGAAATTTAAAGGTTGACCTTAAACCTAGGAGGACGATCAGTAGGAATTCCGTCCAGTCAGTACCTCCGTGCACGAATAGCACTTTCTTGAGTTGCCTGTGCAAACGTTTCTCCATGCCATTCGCCGCAAGGTGGTAGGCAGTCGTTCGGCGATGTTGGCATCCCAGAGTAGCCAGCAATTCGCTGAAAGCGCCATCGAAATGGGTACCTCGGCCCGTTGTAACAATACCAGGGCAACAGAACTGTGCCACCAACGTTCGAAGAAAGCGTACGCAACTGTCTCGGAAGAGCAGTTGTGTAGCGGAATTGTCTCAGGACACCTGGTGAAAAGTTGAGTATGTATGCACGGCCATGTGAGGGTGGTAACGGGCCGACTAGATCTACGTGAATGTGAAAGAAATGCTCAGTCGGTTCGCCGAATTTTGCAATTGGCTCTTGGTGTGTCGGTGAATTTTCGTGCGTTGGCATTTACCGCACCATTTAGCCCATTTAGCCCTTCTGGCTTACGGCCAGATTAATCTACCCGTAATTAAATTAAAAATAGCACGAATTCCAGGATAGGAAAGTTTATGTAGGGTTTCGATCACGCCGTCTGAATGCAGGCGGAATTAGCGGTCTTAGTCGCAAAGGATATCACACCAGCCGCCATACAAGGGTGCAAGTCTGATGTCAAGGAAAGAGGAATACCAGATATGTGCGATTTCAACATGAACTGCTTGCGCTGAGGTCGAGAGGGTGGCAACCCCAGAAATATTGCCAATTATTCTCGACCGAATGTGTTATATCGAGTCTGTGCCGGTTGAAATCGTTTCGAGAAAAACGACATCGCTAGCCGTGACCTGTCATCATACTGTTTTAGCACTGCTCCCACTGCTTCGGCTGATGCATCCATGAATGGTGACAGTGGATTTTCCGGCATCAGGGATGTGATCTCGGCTAAATAAATGTTGATTTGGCTTCGTCCGTTAAAATTAACGACTTTGCGTTTCCACGGAGCAAATCGCTTAATGGCTGAGAGACGCGCGCGCATTGCGGGATGAAACGACAGTAGAAGTTCACTAGTCCAAGAAATCACCGGAGATCCTTAAAGCTGGTGGGCTCTGGGAAGTTCAGGATTGTTCCTGTATTTTCTTTCAGCGGTTTGATACTTCAAGCTGAGAGTCTATTACCTAGGAAATGGACGGCGGTCTGACCGAAACTGCACATGTTCGCGTTGATCCTAACCCCATCCTTGCACAAACGATTGAAAAGCGCAGTCAAGTGACGAATATAGTCTTCCTTAGAGGTGCTTCCGACGAGTACTCCATCAAGGAAGACGTAAGCAAAATCGAGGCCTGTGCAAACGTGATCCATAAATCGTTGGAAGGTTTTAGCAGAAAGGCATACGCACAAACTCGTAGAGTCTAAACAGCGTGGTAACGGCCGTCATCGGGATGTCTACTTCGGCTACTGGGATTTAGTTTTACGTCCGAACAAGGTCCACCTTATTGAAAACGGTACACCCGTTGATAGTGGCTGTCAAGTCTTGAGTATGCGGAATAGGTTACCTTTTGGGTGCCGTAGCCTTGTTCAGATTGCGGGACACGTCTCACTGTCGCTAATAGTTCTGGATTTTATTCGGGAGCCATATGTCGGGGAGAGGACCAGAAGCTACTCGATGACCGTATAATGCCTAATTCTAGCATGTGCTAGAACTCCTTTCGCGCGATCTGCAACCTGTCTGGCAGTAATTGCCTCTGTCGTCCGTAAACCTGGGAATCGCTGGTGGTGATCTGGTTTTCCACTGGTATATTGACCGCCGTAGTGCATTAGATAATGATTTGAAATATGTGCATCTGCTGGGTGGGAATGGATGCGTCCTGCGATGATATCCGCCATTTTCGCTAGTTTAGATACTGGAGTGCATTTTGCAGCAACCAATATTGATTGCATGTACGCAGGGAGTCGCTGGAGCCAGAGTTCCTTCAAAACGAACTCGTCCATATGCGATATCCCTAACAGGCGAAGCATCTCCTTTAGTATAATAGATAGCATTTTGCCGGCAACTTACTGGTTACTTAACATCTGTTGTATCCTAGATCGTTCAGACGGGCACGTGTGGGGAATCACAGCCTGCTTGATGCTAGGTTAGCAGTCATCTTCGGGTGCAGCAAGGAATGCGTCGCGAACCTGTATGAACGCATCAGCGTGGAGTTTCTGCGTTAATTGCGTAAACATGACTGAGTGATCAATGATATTTTTAACACTGAATTCAGTTTCTAAAAAATAAAACTAATACTCAGGATCCTGTATACAACTGTGTCCCTCTGGACCTAAAAACATTATTCTTGATACTTCTTCCATTCACGCATTCTACGTGAATGCCATCATTTGCCGTTGTACACGTTTTGGTGACCGCGATAAAATCTTCATTGTCTTGTGTTTTTTGTACTTAGTCTATTTCGCGTCGGGCAAACCAATTTATAGAAGACTGACTACTACATTAACGTCCAACGTAGCGTGGTAATTCTTGGTGTTCTTGAACACATTAACACGTTTCGGGAAGTGAAATACAGCACCACGATTACAAACAATGGCTCTACATTGCAAACAGCATCGAAGCTCACGTGTCAGTCATGATGGATTCGTTCAGAATACATCGGTCAGCAAACTAGATAAGTGACGGCTCCAAAACCTCTAAAATAACAGTTTTACCGAATGAGTGACCTTAGACATTCTACACCACAGCTTATACAATCAGACGAGACTCAGATTAGAAATATTTTGGAGATTCGAAAAAAGTCCAATGCCTAACTCTCGAAGGTCGGACAAATAGATGAGTTTCCGCTCCATCACTTTATACGAAAGCCACAAACAATTGCCTTTATACAAACGCACAATGTCTGGTAAACAAACTTGCTGAAATGGAGCATCTCTGTGATCAGCACCCGCTTGACGTCATAGTAATAACTCAGACATGGTTCCAACCAAACGTGAGAGATCGTGAGCACTCTATTCGACCATAACCCTCTTTCGGACAGACCGCTTAATAACCGGTGATGGAGTAGCTGTTTACCACCACAAACGTGTATACAGTACGGCAGTTATAGACACTGATCTCGATATGAAGGCAGTATATGGTGTAACTTGAAACTTGACTCAGGAGACAGTTGCATCGTTGGTATAGTTTATCGTTTACCATCATCACCGGAAGCACACAACGAAAATCTATTGAACGCTATGCAGTACGTTGGGGAACAGTGCAATTTGCAATTATTGATTGTTTGAGAGTTCAATCTGCCTCAACTATATAATCGAGTAGATCATCCCCCCAATAAATAGACTACACATTTTGTGAAATTTTCGATTAGATCCCTCGTATAATCATGTTTTTCAATATGTTGTTGGCCTCCTTAGGTCGATGTCGACCATGGATGTACATCACACTCGCGTTAAGGTTCATGTTCTGCAGCTTTTGGAATGACTAAACAGTCCGATTCGGGAGGAACAATCTCTCCCGCAGCGCTGGCAACGAGAGTCAGAACTCGGTTGTATTGCATCAGTTGCTCGCCGGCGGCGTGATCTGCGTTCAGCAGCCAAGAGCTGTATCTTCTCCTCCCCAGCTTGCAATCGACGATCTACACAATGCCTTTAATGTGAGCGGTCAAGAGCAAGTTCTTCCCAACTCGCCGGGTCAATGCCAAGAGCAAACGTCTTTCTACCACAAGTGCGGTCTGCCCAATGGTCAGCTTCCTTATTGCAGCTCATCATAGAGTAGAATATACTCGACATAGAAATTTGCAACAGACATCTATCCTAGACCTATTCTTAATCTCAGAATCCACGGCCGAGGAATATGTTCAGTATCATCCGTCGCTTAGTCGAAGTGACAACCCCGTTCTGCTGTTTCACTATGTGTGCAACGCCAGTTGAATGGTAATGCAAACAAAACTAACTAGAAAATTGTATTACATTTACATGATGGAAACACTGGGGGCTTTTGATAATCATAATATTAATTTCAGTGTTTCAGACTTGCATTGCACAAACCTGACAGATTACATCACCAACATGATACATTCTAAAAAAATGCACAGTCGCTCAAGAAAATGGTTAAGAACGGCGGACGGTAGCTCAGGCCGTATGGCGTGAGACTATGATGGTGAAGTTCCTGGGTTCTAGTCAGACCCGAGACAGGATATGCAAAGCTGATGAGCTCAAATAAGAGCGAAACTCAAGTCCAGTGCTTCCAATGTGGACCGTTGTGATAAACTTTGTGTATATTTCGAAGGACTTGGTACTGACGAGTACTCGCAAATCATAATGAACAAACTCTCCAAACACTGTTGAACAACAATGCCAGTCAGATTTAATCGGTGTTAGCTTACACTGAATCTGATGGGAAGACCTGACAAGGAGATCAGATCGGTTGGACGACCAAACAGATGATGCTGGTTCCTTCTCGACTGGATGAGCATATGACGCTACTCAAATGTGCCAGTCTGGAGAAGCATTCATGAAGGCCTAATCGCGATCGGTCAAACGGGGGACGGTAGCTCAGGCCGTAAGGCGTGAGACTATGATGGTGAAGTTACTGGGTTCAAGTCAGACCCGAGACAGGATATGCACTGCTGATGAGCTCAACTAAGAGCGAAACATGAGTCCAGTGCTTCCAATGTGGACCGTTGTGATAAACTTTGTGAATATTTCGAAGGACTTGGTACTCATGAGTAGTCGCAAAACATAATGCACAAACTCTCCAAATACTCTCAAGAAATTGAAATTCGGCATGAGCTATTCATCTGGGTCGCCAGAGCAGAATCGACTTTCGCGAATTGTGAAATCATGTTACAAATCTCATCCGGGAGGTTTTACAATAACACAAGCTTATGTTGGTAGCAAGAATGCAATGAAATCCTAAACCTCTTGTTCTAACCGTTAACAATACAACGAAGATGAAAACCATGGTTTTCACGACCATGGCAGATAACGGATTAACGGATTCTGTCAGGGAAACCGCTAACGCTCTAACCAGTTTTCATTCACAAGTTTTAAGCCCCAATAATGCATTACTACCACCGGAATTGTCAGCAACAACTGTACCGGAGACAATAATGAATATCGGTATCAATTCTGAAATTTCGGAATCACCTAGGCAGGTTGAAGTTCAACTAGTCCTCGGGAGCCTAGGAATCACACCTGCAATCCCAAAGTTATGTGTGAACCACACTGTGATTTATCCAATCACCTTTTAAGTGAGGGTGTTGTACCGGCTGACTCCGCTAAGGACAGTCCTAAGCCCTGCGGCAAAATGAACAGGGTAGAGCGTGGGGCTAGCTGCTTCACTATGTAAAAAACCTTCGTGTTACAGAAACGCCAACACGGATGCTAACAGGCAACACGGACCTGCGAGAAGACGGTCAACTTACTGGACAGTGTATGACGTAGATGGTGAAACCCAGAGTTATCTCGATGCCCTCAGGTCGATGAACTTCGTCTCACACCAGAACCACTGCTACCACCGCCACATTGAATTTCCGGAACATGTATGAGCCCAAAAGGACAATGTAAGTTGCCGTAAAGATAAGGAAGTATAACCTCACCGTCATAGGAATCAGCGAGTCATAACGGATATGTTTCGGGTAGATGCGATTGACTTCGGATTAATTACTTTTGTACTCGGGCCACGAGCAGGAAGATGCCGTACTCATCCAGGGAGTTGGCCATGATGCTCTCCAAGTCAGCAGACAAATCCTACATTAGGTGGTAGGCGTACGTACCACGTATCATAAAAACCTTCTTCTAAGCTGAGAATAAGAGGATCAACATGGACATATTATACTTCTACGACCTGACGATCGACATTGAAGAGGAGAAGAAGGATTTTTACAACAGACTGTCAACCATCATACAAGACAGACCAATGATTGACATCAACGCCAAGATTGACAGTGACGATCGAGGTTATGGGGAGATGATGGGGCAGCAAGAGATGTGCGAGATAAATGACAACGAAGAGAGATTCGCCGACCCATGCGCCGCAAGTAATGTGGTCATCTGAGGAAGTATATTCCGCCACATAAAAATACACAAGGCGACATGGGTTTCACCAGATCTGTCAGCAGAAAATCAGGTTGACCACTTGTGTATCGGGGAGAAATTTCGACGCTCTCTTCAAGATATACGCCTCAAACAAGAAGCCGATGTTGCTCCCGAACATTACTTACTTGTCTCCAAGTTGAAGCTGAAGTTGAAGAAAATTTGGATATAGTGGTCCACCCACCGACAGCGTTACAACACCGCTATACTTAAAGATAGTAGGGAGGAAGAAGTGTTAAAGGACATCCTCTTCAATGAGTTCCAGATCCTACAGGAGCAGCTTGAAGAAGAGACGATAGAAAAGATGTATGAGAACGATCGATCAACGAACACATGATCATGGACGACATCTACGCACGGATGCGAGTGAGACGAATAACCAAAAAGACAGCCAATCACATGCGATCACGTGACCAATGGTCGGCCGGCCAAATACCATCGTCAATGCGACTTCAAGCAGTTAATTTGCAAACAATCGCTGAAGATGTTGCCTAGTCTGGCGACGAAACGTCCGATGCAAACTCAACAAGCTCGGAGAACATATTCAAGTAAGCTACAGATGTATGGGAAATTAAACGAGTCAGTGACCGAAACATGTCAAGTAGTACTGGGCCCTAAAACAAACACACACAAGGAATGGATCTCAGCAGGTTGATGAATTTAGAGAAAAAACAGTGGTGAACAACAACAGAAAGAGAGCAACATAAGCAAAACCACATTACTAATATAAGAAGGAGGACAGAGAAAAGAGAATCGATTAGTTTCAGGAGTTACTTAAAAGACCAGCGGTTTCAAAACCCCAGAGACACTGCCAGCTGAAAGCGATATTCCAATCAGGTGCGGTGCACCCTCGAAGGAAGAGATTCGCTATGCGATTAAGCAATTGATGAACGGCAATTCTACAGGACCTGACAGCATCCCGGCAAAAGCGCTAAAGTCGGACGTCGACATCAATTTGACGCTCCTCCAGCTGCTCTTCTGTAAGATCTGGGAAGAGGAAGAATTAACAGCTGACTGGAAAGAAGGCTACCTCATTGAACACCCAAAAATGGGTGGACTTAGCTTCTGCTCCGACAACTGAAGGATAACGCTGCTGTCTATCCCAGAGAAAGTGTTTAACCGCACCTTGCTGAACAGAATGAAAGACGATGTTGACCAATATTTTCGTGACAAACAAGCCGGCTTCCGAAAGGAGAGATCGTGCACGGACCAAATCGCAACCTTGTGCATCATTCTAGAACAGTCCCTGGAATGAAACATGTCTGTATACGTCAACTTTATTGACTATTAGAAGGTGTTTCACTGCGTCGGTACACTGAGCATCTGGAGACTACTAAGACACTAAGGAGTATCAGGAAATATTAACAATATCATCAGGAAGTTAACTCACTCAGATAGACTTGGCATCAACATCAACAAACGCAAGAGCAAGATGTGCACTACCAATGCATCAAACACGAGACCCATCACAGTAAAAAGCGAGAATCTGGAAGAGGTGGACAGTTTCACCTCTCGCGGCAGCATCGAGACAATCTTGCAGTATCATATGCAGACGTCAGACCACGCATCGGTAAAGCACGAGCAGCCTTCCATCAGCTGCAGAACATCTTGGGATCCAGCGAAATCGACATTACCACTGGATCAAGCTCTTTAACACCTTAGCAAAGCCAATACTACTCTATGTAGCATACACATGGAAAACCAGTAACCCTGAAAACGAAAACCTTGGTCATCATCAAACACCACCTCAGGAAGATTCTAAAGATCTGCTAGCCCGACAAGATCAGCAATGATGAATTGAGACAACGAACGAAGCAGTAGCCTGTTTACAAAGACATCATTCAGAGACGCTGACGATGGATTAGCCACATCCTCGGCAAACCTGCATCAAACATCACCAGACAATCCATCACCTGGAACCCCAACGGGAAGAGAAAAAAATGGCGGCTTTAAAATACGTGGCTTCAAAACCTGGATACAGACGCCAAGAAGATGGACAAGAAATGGAGACAGCTGGAGAGCCTAGTCTAGAATTTTGATGCCTGGGGAGAGCTGGTTGGTGGCCCATGTCCTAGACGAAAGTATGTAAGTAAGTTGTACCGCATGCCTAGAAGAGAGGAGTCATAACAACCATCTGCAAAGGTGGCGCTCGTTATGAAACAACAAATTACCGCTCAGTGATCTCAAAAGTTATAGAGCGAATTGTATGCGAATTGATCGTGAGTCATCACAAAATCCATAACTGGTAGTCCATAGAAAAACATGGAGTTCGGAGGTCTCGTTCTTGATAGACTAACCTACTGGGGACAATGAACGACTGGACGCATGCAGCGGATGAGGTTAGGTGCAGGCGTGTCACTTGTACATATCAAAGGCGCTGGATCGCGTGGACCATTCTATACTCCTGAGCCAGCTACAGGAGGTTGTTATTAATGGGTGCATTCTTACCTGGCGGAGAACCCAACTTCTTGATCGTAAGGCAACTGTACGTATCGATGTGGTGATGTTTGTAGACATCGAAACCGTCAGCAGCGTCGCTTTGTGCGTTTCTCATTTTGGTGTGCATCAATGGCCATCGTCACAGTCAAGATGTTTCTTTTTGCGGATGATGCTACACTTTGGATGCGAATAAATTCAAGCGTGGACTTTTTGCACTCACAAGGCGTTTTGGGTATATTGTGCTGCTGGTCATAGAGGAACAAGCTTCCATATAACTTCAATAAGTGTAAAATGTAAAGATTTTCAATTCTCCTACAACGATGGATCACAACAGCTGTAAAGGACAACAGAAGAAAAGTACCTCCGCGTTTCGATTAGTGGAAATCTGCACAACAACATGTAATGCGTAGACGTGTACAACCGAGCTAGCCGCACGCTACGTATGCTTTTACTATTATAACGATTTTCCCTTGAAACATTCTCTCTGCTTCTAAATACATATGCTAACCCAGCGGTTGATTACTCAGTGCAAGCTTGGGCAGTATGGCTACAAAAGGACATCAAGATGCTCGAGAGAACTTATTGCTGAGCCACTAAAATAGTGGTCTGTCTTCGAGACATCCAATATGAGGATCGACTGGTGCATCTTAATTCCGATACACTGGCTTGCAGACCGATTCGATTGGGTCTAATCCTCACCTACAATATATTGAACTCAAAGATTCATACTTGGAGGCATCTATTTACTTCCAGTCAAGCCATCCCACAGGCACTCACACATTGGTATTTGATAATACTGCGTTCTCCCCAGAAATACTGTCGGTTCTTTTTTCGGTGAGCATTTGTTTCTTACGGAACTCCTTACAGTCAGACGTTGTACAATCATCTGTAGAAAGGATTTTCAGCAACAAACTGGATACATTTATGCTTAGTAATTCCATCCTACAAACCGCTTATATAAATTAATTGCGCAACTTTCTAGTATATTTATCCGAACGACTATCTTCCCACAATACCGAAACAATACATGACATTATTATAATTAAAAAAGTGCCGATCTTACTAGAGCCTCAAGTTTTCTATATATTTTGTCATTATACTAATATCTTATGGTTTTGTACAACTTTGAGTTTTTTAAACCATAAATTCTTGAATCTTGAGTCATTTAGCACGTAACTGTATACATGAACAAGTTTAGACCTAAACATATTTCGCCGCTGCTCATCATTAAACAATATTCTTGCACTTCGTTATGTACCTTAAATCTTCGTCACAAATGAATTTATACTAATATCTATATACTATAGACGGGATGTAAACTTGAAAATTTGATTAGTATGAACTTTGAACGTTTATCCTCTGATAATCAATTCTCGCCATTATTATTTAAATAATTAGTCTTGAAATAAGTCAGTGTATGTGAGTATGATCGTAAGCCATTAAATGAACCGAAGCACTCATTACCTGCGCCTTTATAATAATTCTACCTCAGCACTATCTTAAATTCGAAAGGATAAATGGTTTGGAATGACGTGGAATTTGAAGGTAAACACTGATTTAAGGTGGCACCACTACAAATGAAATGCTGCTCATTTCACGTAATATATCCGATTTTTACGAAACAAAGTTGTTATTTAACTTACTGAGAGAGATTTCATGAAATTTTCAGATAGGGGAGATTTCAAATAGTGTGGATTAATTTATAATACGGAACTGTTCTTGTCTGTGTGAATTGAATACTAGCATTGTTTGCAATTCAAACAGCAACATCTTAGCACCACGTGAAGTTGACGAATTAATATCACTTTGTCCTACATGAATACAATGAACACGGAAATCAGCTCCAGACCTACAGGGCGTAACGGTCAGAAGAGATACAGATTAATAGACAATTAGGAAAGAGAATGCAGTGAGCACTAAATGATTTTTCAGCAATGAAAGGATCAAAATAGCTTCTTTGATTAGATTTTAGTGGGAAGGAAAGAATTGATGCGCAATAGTTATGTCTGCTTGCTATTACACTTCACACGATGAGCTTCGCATTCTCACATTCAGTGTATTCACACTCTTCCGTACTTTCAGCTTTAGAAATAGGACAAATTCGGCGCACTATGTGTGCTGGTTAACGATGAATTCACTCGATTACGATAAACTTTGAAAAGTACTCAATAGTACTCAATTACTTTATTTCGTGGAGAATCCTTCGATCATCGCTGGATTTTGGCTCGACATTTGGTTCACACAACGGAGAATATCTCATTTTCAAATATGCCTAGAACCAGATCTGGCAAGTCGTCTAACCGTTTGAATGACGTTACCCTGAATCCCGTTCCCATTCCTGAACTCCCTAGTACTGAATTTTCTAACTCGCATTTTCATGATTCTATGTGTTTTTCTATGCTCCCATCTCATTCCATTGAAAATTGCGATAATTTATCTGTCACTTCCGCTACCTTAATTTCTAACCAGCACCGTCCTCCTAGGTTAGATGACGCCGGTAGTGTAAGTTCTAATGCAGTCAAATCGCGAAAAGATCAGCGTCGGCAGTTAGCTAAGGAAGTACACGACGAAGAGTTAGCTATTGAAATGAAAGAGCTGGAGATCCGCAGGCGCAGTCTAGATGCTAAGCGTAAGATGATGCATGATTTCGATTCGTCCGACGAAGATGTTAAGTGTGATGTCGGCCGAGACACTTTTGTGATGCGTGAAGAAAAAATCTGCCCCTTACGACAAACTATGGTTGAGAGTCCGGTTTCCGTTAGTTCGATGTTGCGTGAGGCTCCGATGAATGCAGCGGGCTCGAGGCGAAACTATGATACGCATGTTGACGGATTGCCTAAGATAGACATTGAAAGGTTCGATGGCAATCCAACAGATTTCTGCAAATTTATCAAAGCCTTTGAACTGACTGTCGATGACCGCGTAACTAGCGAAAATCGCAAGTTGATGTACTTGCTACATTATTGCGTTGGCGATGCGAAGAGCGCAATTGAACATTGTATTTACCTCCCGGATAGCGAAGGATATTGTCAAGCCCGACGCATCCTTAAGACGGAGTTCGGTCGCCCACATGATATCGTCCAGTCTTTTTTGAAAGAGATTCTCAATGGCGATATCATTAATCAGAATGACATCGGTTCGCTTCGAAACCTGACACGCAGACTGCGCAATTGCGAGCTTGCTCTTGGACAGTTGAATCGCTTGAGCGAACTAAACAATACGACAAATTTGAAGTTAATTGTCGAGCGCTTGCCCAAACATTTGCGTTACAAGTGGGCTGAGTGCGTTGATGAAATCATTCGATTTGACGGAGAGCCCACCTTTGGGGACTTAGTTCGTTTCTTGGAGAGACAAGTCTCAATGGCTACTAGCTGTTTCGGTGCTTTAGCTAGTGGACGTGAAGCGAAGGCTGGTCCACTGACACATGCGAATACTCGAAGAATTCGATTGAATGTCACTTCAACAACTGAGACATCGCGATGCCCACAGTGCTCCATGACACATGCGTTACAAAATTGTACATCGTTCGGCAGTCTGTCTTATGCTGAAAGGATTAACAGACTTAAAATGTCTAAACTCTGCTTCAACTGCTTTCAAGCAAACCACATAGCAGCTGACTGCAAACAAGCTTCTGGATGTGGGAAAGATGGTTGTAAGGGTAAACATCACCTGCTCTTACATCGTACCGTTCAGCGTGAATACGCAATGAAGATTAATTCGACAAGCACTCAAAGATGTAGCAGTTTCTTGTCCATCATTGCAGTGAGGGTAGTAGGTCCGAACGGAGTAGTTCTTACGAATGCACTTCTGGATAACGGGTCGGATGCGACATTGGTGACAGCTGACTTAGCCGAGGAATTAGGGCTGTCAGGTGCGCCAGCCTATGTTGACGTTACCTCAGTGCATGGTACACGCAAGCAAAAAACTGCCATCACGTCATTTGTCATTCAATCTCTGTATGATGGCACCAAAGTTGATGTTGATCAGGCGTACGTGATGGATTCTCTTCCCGTTGAAAAGGTGACAATTCCCGAAGAATCATTATTGACGCAATTGAGTCACTTATCCGACGTCAAGTTAACTCGCATTCCGGATAAAACGGTTCGTATTTTATTGGGAGTTAATGTTCCAGAAGTACACTGGGTATTACAGCAGCGGCTCGGTAAGCCAAAACAACCATTCGCACATTTGACACCATTGGGATGGACAATCATTGGTCCTACGTCGACAGTTGGGCATAAAGCGTCGATAAATTGCCTCAACACCCAAAGAGACATAAACGAGGACATCTTGAAATTGTTTGAATGTGAATTTTCCGAGAATCGCGATCGCAGTACACTGTCCATGTCCATACAAGATAAACACATACTATCGATGGCCGAGGTTGGCACGCGTTTTCAAAGTGGACATTACGAAGTACCTATTCCTTGGAAATTCGATAAGCGTCATGGCCCACGTAACCGTATACTAGCAGAAAAGAGGCTCAGCTATTTAAAGAGTCGATTGCTGAAAGACACGTCGTTGTTATCAAAATATGACGAAATATTTCGAGATTATCTAAGTAAGGGATACGTGGAAAAGCTTTTGCCTGCGGTTAATGAGGGCATTTGCTACATACCGCATCACCCAGTTTTGAATCCTCGAAAGCCGGATAAGGTGAGAATCGTGTTCGATTGTGCGGCGAAGTTTCATGGAACTTCTTTGAACGACTGCATACATCCTGGTCCTGATTTGACTAACAGCATCACAGGAGTGCTTTTGAGATTTCGCTTGAAGGAGATCGCAATATCAGCTGATATCCAGGAGATGTTTCTTCAGGTCCGTCTTCCATTAGTTGATCGAGATTCATTTTGTTTTCTCTGGCATACTGACGGAGATCTCAATCGTTCCCCAGAAACATACAAGTTGAATGTTCATCCATTCGGAGCAACTTCTTCGCCATTCTGTGCGAATTTTGCGTTGCGTAAAGCTGCTGACGATAATGCTGACAAGTTTAGCACGGACACTATATTAGTCGTAAAGAGGAATTTCTATGTTGACGACTGCTTGGTATCTGTCGATACTGCCGAAGATGCTATTAAACTGGCCGATGAACTCCGAAAGTTATTGCAACTTGGTGGGTTTCGTTTACATAAATGGGTTAGCAATAATGTATCGGTACTGGAAAGTATACCCGCATCAGAAAGAGCAATACACCCAGGTGATTTAAATATAGCAGATTCAAGTTTACAACACACCTTGGGTCTATGTTGGTCCGTTGGCAGAGATCTATTCAGATTTGTCGTCAATATTCCTCCTCGTCCTATATCCCGCCGTGGCATACTATCATGTATCGCATCATTGTATGATCCTTTGGGGTTTGTTGCGCCTATTTTACTAAAGCCGAAAAGATTGTTACAAACATTATGCAAGAAAGGACACAGTTGGGACGAGGAGCTGATTGGTGTTGAAAGGAGAACTTGGGAAATCTGGAAAGAAGAGATACAACTCGTGAAGTCGTTGGAGATTCCGCGATGCATAAAACCGTCTGGGTTTAACTGTGAACATATGTCTCTTCATATTTTCTCCGATGCATCGGAGGTTGGTTATGGATCAGTAGCGTACGTGCGATATTCATCTCCAGAAGTAAAACCGTATTGCAGTTTTGTGCTGGGGAAAGCGCGTGTTTGTCCTCTCAAACCTATTACTATTCCCAGGCTCGAATTACAGGCGGCGGTCCTTTCAGTTAAAATGTTGCGAAACATATATGATGAACTTGGCTGGGATAATTTGAAGACTTACCTTTGGACTGATTCAACCATTGTTTTGTTATATATTCACAATACTGAATCCCGATTCCAAACGTTTGTGGCTAATCGCATCGGTTTCATCCGTGAGCACACGGAGCCAACACAATGGAGACATATATCGTCTAACAATAACCCGGCAGATATTGGCTCTCGTGGTATTGACGCTCGAGAATTTCATTTGCTTGATCGATGGCTGTACGGTCCAGGTTTTCTATTGACTGATGAACATGATTGGCCTGCATATCGCCCGAGTGGCTTATCGCTTGATGACAAACATCTCGAGTTTAAAAGAAAAACCGTTACATTAGCGACTGTATCGACTCTACCCCCATTCGATAAGCTTCTCTGTTACTATTCATCATGGAACAAGCTCATGTGTGCCGTTGCGTGGCTACGCCGATTTCAACTATACATCTTGCGTAGAATTGACACAGCATTTACTATTAATTTAAAAGTTGGCGCATTAACATTGGACGAACTTCAAGAAGCTGAATACTATATCTTGCGCTATGTTCAAGGTTTGTGTTTCGCAGAAGAGCTAAAGGCACTGCAAGGAATGTCCCAGAAGCACATCACCAATATTTTGAAATCATCACAGTTGCGTAAACTAAACCCCATTTTGAAGAGAGATCTGTTGTGTGTTGGAGGCCGACTCGGAAGTGCTGCAATTGAACCCCAATGCATGCATCCCATCATACTACCCTCTAAACATCCCGTGACTACTATTCTTGTACGATACATCCATGAAGCGGAAGGTCATATGGGTGTTAATTGTGTTTTAGCCGCATCACGACGAAAATACTGGATACTGCTAGGTGCTTCTGTGGTGAAGGGTATCGTGCGTAAATGCATCTCGTGCAGAATGCGATCCGCAAAACCGTCTGAACAAATTATGGCAGATTTACCGGAATGCCGATTGACACCTGGCTATGCCTTTGAGGCAACTGGAGTTGACATTTTCGGTCCGTTTTGGTACGAGAAGGGCGTGTTAACAGAAAACGATATGGATGCATTTTTACCTGTCTGAAAACACGTGCAGTTCATTTAGAAGTTACGTATTCCTTATCAATTGATTCATTTCTGATGGCGTTATCCCGTTTTATTAATCGACGTGGCCCCCCTAATTATATGTTCAGTGACAGAGGCAGCAATTTCGTTGGGGCAGAGCATGAACTGAGACGTTTTTCAAATGAACTTGACGATACCAAAGTTCACAAGAGTCTGTTGAACAAAGGGATCGAGTGGAAATTTAACCCTCCCTATAGTAGTCACCGCGGAGGAATTTGGGAGCGGCAGATCAGATCCGTACGCCGTATTTTGAGTGCAGTTTTACGGGAACAAGTCTTAACAGACGAATCCTTAATGACCTTTTTGAGCGAAGTGGAACGAATACTGAACAATCGGCCGATTGTACCGTTGTATGATGATCCGGACCAACCGATTGCGTTGACCCCAAATCACCTGTTACTGGGCCGTGAACACGGCAGTGTGTTAGATGACTGCCTAAACCTCAGGGATCGGTATACGAAGCGCTGGCGACAAGCCCAAGTACTTGCAAACGCGTTTTAGCGTCGTTGGTTGATAGAGTATTTACCATTGTTACAAGTGAGGCATAAATGGATGCGTCTGCGAAGAGAATTTGCTGTTGGCGACTATGTTCTTTACCAAAACGAAAGTGCGTCGCGCGGTTCGTGGAAGAAAGCGATCGTGTCTGAGACTCTACTCGGTGCTGATGGTCATGTACGGGAAGTTTTGTTACGCACCGCAGACGGGGAGCTTAAAAGAGATATACGCCGTGTGTGGTTATTGGAAGGTGATGGAGAGTGATAGTTGTTAGAAAGCCGAGGTGGCTTTGGGGGGCGGTGTTGATTCTTTTTACCTCCCCACCTACACTTCAATTTTTATGTGTATTTGTATTCCAAAATATCGTTGTTTTCGCTTGTTCCCTCTATTTTGTTTTACTCTTTCACCTTGAATAATTGACTCCATTTTGACCGCGCTATTTTTGGTTTGGACTCGTGTGCGTAACGTGATACGTGCTCGATACTGTTTTTGACATTGACCCGGATCTAACCCGGTTAACCCAATAATTGAGTACTATTGATTCTTATTGAGAGTCAAGGAAATTCCCCAATATGGAGTTACGCGCAAAATCCTCGTTGGTTCTGAAATACCTGGGATTTTGCGCGTAACTTCATATTGGGGAATTTCTTGATTCTCAATAAGAATCATACCAACACCATAATCGTTTCCAAGATAATTGTTCCGACAATCCAACCAGTA
Source organism: Atriophallophorus winterbourni (assembly GCA_013407085.1). Classification (NCBI taxonomy): domain Eukaryota; kingdom Metazoa; phylum Platyhelminthes; class Trematoda; order Plagiorchiida; family Microphallidae; genus Atriophallophorus; species Atriophallophorus winterbourni. Next base: position 17,819 of record JACCGJ010020060.1, read on the forward strand.
GTAACACCCTGAACCATTTACTAAATGAAAATGCTGCACGCAATCGCCCGTATAAGGAACACCTGGCCAAAATATTTCTTCCCACTGTAATTTGCTCCATTCTCGTTCGTGTGATTCAAATCCCACGAAACTGTAGAACGTGTGCTTTGGATTTCCACTGGCATCAATCTCTGTGCAGAGCAGCGATACGGGTGGGTACTTTCGGTTTAAACAATGCCAACTTTCTCCGTTTCTTTCACAAAAAATACCACCAGATCCAATATCTGATTGACACACCAGCGGTTGTTTTATTTCATTCTTTATATAGAAACAAGTTTTCGGTTTAATTTAATCTGTTCACAATCCGTAGGTTCCAAGTATTCCGATTTTCATGGAGTCTTGGGTTCGTCTCACGATGGATAATAAATTTTTGGAAGCCGCTCTTCTGAACCCGAGATCAAGGGCAAAATAATTGTGAAAAAAGCAGAGCCTGCAGATTAATGCACATGATATCGATTAGCAATTATGTTCATCATTGTGCCACCGATTTATATGGCGACCTTGAAAACAATCTTGAGAATGAATGTACAAACTTATCCGCAGGACACTAAATTTTCTAATGAACTAGCGAGAAAAACGTGGTAATTTTGGAGGCTTCCATTAAATATCGATTTTTCTCAAGCTCTAGATGCACACGTCTCGGACAATGGGTTCTACAAGAATTTTGTTGTTTCAATGCGTTGAAAATATCATTTATTGAAAATAGTGGCGCGTGTTACGTCAAGGTCGTAGCATTGGCAAGCAAAACAAGAAAAGTCTGAAAACATAAATTCCTGAGTTGTAAATGATCATCCTTTCATTCCCTAGAAAATTGCAAGATAACGGGCCACTTCAAGAAGTTGACTTTCAATTTGATTTAAAATTTACTCTGATTAAGTGACCAAGATTTAGAGGGAAGCTAAATTAGTAAATGAAACGATCGATAATGATCAAAACTGAACAAAAATGATACTAGCCGTAGGAAGACAAAGAGTTTCGAATTTACATTTCTATCAGCCTAATTTCACGATGTTTGATAACATTACGCGAAAGAAACTTTCCGTAATTATATCAATGCCATTTACTTTCATTTACACAAGTTGATAACTGTTGCCAATTGTTTGTAAGTAAGCTTAGTTCTCTGAAAAAACACGAGAGATCAATCGGGACAGAATGACAGCTGCTCTGCCAATCCGCTTATCAATCTCCGTGTCTAGCGAGAGGTTATCCGCAATGGTTGAACCAAGATATGTGAAATGATGAACTGATTCAAGCTGACAATTTCTAACAGTGATCATGGGAGGCGATACAGTCCCTTGACCAAGGACTTTGGTCTAGCTCATGCTGGTTGTTAGCCCAAGGTCTTTGCATGCCGACGAATAACAGTCCATTAGCGACTGTAGGTTCTCTTGGGAGTGAGCAATAAATGCTGCATCGTCGGCAAACAGCAGATCACGGATTAGCACATTTCGTGCCTTGGTTTGTGCTCTCAACCGGTTCAGGTTGAAAAGCTTGCCATCACTTCGCGTGCGTAGGTAAATGCCTTCGATACTCGTCCTGAAAGAGTGCTTTAGAAGCAGAGCAAAGAAAATGCCGAACAGTGTGAGAGCAAAAACACACCCTTGTTTGACGCATCGTCGAATTTAAAAGGCTTCTGAGCTGAAACCGTTAAAATGGACTGAGCCCTCAATGCCTGAGTGAAACGAAATAACAAGCTTTAGCAGTCTTGGGAGGCAACCTATCAATTCAAGAAATTCGTAAAGACCTTCTCTGTCGACGAAGTCAAATGCCTTCGTTAAATCAATAAAAGCAGCGTTTAATGGCATACGCTGTTCCCGACACTTTTCTTGAATATGCCTTAGGGAAAAATCATGTCAACGGTTGATCTTCCCTTGTGGAAGCCACATTGAGATTCGGAGTAAATTTTATCAGCTAAAACTTGCAGCCGGATCGGTAGGACTTTAGCAAATAATTAGCCTACAACATCCAGAAGAGAGATTCCTCTGTAATTGTTGCAGTCGCCTCTATCTCCCTTATTCTTAAATAGTGTGATTAACTTTGTGTCTCGCATCACATGTGGTGACACTCCTCCTGCGAGCACTGAAGAAGCAAATGATGAAAAGGTTGTAATAATGCTGCTCTACAGCATTTGATAAGCTCAGGCTGAATTCCGTCGGCACGAGGGGCCTTCCATCCGCCATGCGGTCGATTGCCCCATTGAGCTCATCAAGAGTAGGGAGAGTATCTAGATATTCAATGGTCGGCAACCGCTCGACATTTTCAAGTACATGCGGTAAAACCGTGCTGTCCCTAGAGTAGAGAGCATAGAAGTGCTCTACCTATCTTTTCATCTGCTGAGTTTTGTCCACAATCGGGTCAACAGATACAGACTTAATGGGAGCCGTTTTAAGTTTGTTTGGACCAATGGCTCTCTTGATCCCATCATACATACCGTGAAAATTTCCAGTATCCGCAGCTTTCTGGATACTAAGCCTTAGTTCAGTCAAATAGTCATTTGCACAACTTCTTGCAGTCTGTTGGACCTTATTTCTAGCTGCTCTTAAATATCGTAAGTTTTCATCAGTTGGCATACCTTTGAACCTCAAGAATGCTGACCGTTTCTCATCCAACACAGCAGTCATCTTAGAAACTTTTGCTTCGAACCAGTCGCTCGTTCGAGCTTTCTTCGGATCGAAAGTGGAAAGTGCGACTCAGCATATACAGCTTTTTATCGATTCACAGTTTTCTGAAGCCGATTTAATTTGGGTTGTCTTGCTGAACTCGTGTCAAGGTCGTTCAATCTATGCACGCCAAAACTCGCACTGATTTGGAAGTATTGATCGTTTTTAATCAATTGAACATAACTCGCCGATTTGAATCGATATAGCAGCTTGGCTTCAGTAGCTTGGCTTCACTTTCGTTCAGTGTACATATATATATACAAATGAGCTGTAAATAAAATGATGCATTCTGTCAGTCGTCTTTTACCACTTTCGTAAGTGTTGGGTCAACCGGAACTCGCTCCCAAAAAACACAACAGACTTGGCGACGGGAAAATGGCTATCAGCTTTGAGCAAATGCAAGAATTACTTCAGCAAAAGCAAGCACAGTTCGAAAAATCACAGAAGCAACTCATTGAACTTTTTTCTCAGAAGCTGAATATCAAAGAAGAACACAGAGAACAGACACGGCAGCAATCAATTGACTCAATCGCAGCATCCATCACAGATTTCCATTTTGATACAGAATCGGGAACAACATTCAATGCTTGGTTTCAGAAATACGAAGACATTTTCCGAGTTGAACTAGCAGGTCAAGGTGATGCATGGCTTGTTCGCCTATTGTTGAGAAAACTTGGTCCTGTTGAGCACGAACGTTACACTAACTACATTCTTCCAAAATGTGCTCGAGAGTTCAGCTTTGACGAAACCATTGCAACACTCACGACAATCTTCGGCGAACAATCATCCTTATTCAGCATTCGTTACAACTGTCTCAAACTGATGAAAAAAGCAACAGACGACTACACTACCCATGCTGCTATCATCAATCGAGAGTGTGAAAGATTCAAGCTCGGTTCGATGACGCCAAATCAGTTCAAATGCTTGATGTTCGTTTGCAGTCTTCAATCGCCAGCAGACGCAGACGTTAGAACAAAAATTCTGAGCAGACTGGAGCACGAGCCGGAAATGACCCTCCAAGACATTGCAGCAGAATGTCACAGAATGATGAACCTCAAGCATGACACCAAGTTGATTGAAAACGCCGGACAGAAAATAGATCCTCAAGTGTACAAGAACACAGCAGCACACTGTAGTTCGCAAAGTCCTCCCAAAAAGTCATTGCAACCCAAAAGTGCCTGTTGGAATTGCGGTCGATGGCACTATTCGAAAGATTGTCCGTTCAGAACCTATAAGTGCCGCAGGTGCAAGCGCATTGGTCACAAAGAGTCACATTGCAGAAAAAACTATAGGACCGGTGCAAACAGTCTTCATAATCCAAAATCGAATGGAAACCGGGGCAGAATCAATGCGGTCATTGCAACCTTTGAAGCAGATTTGGCAAGCAGACGTAAATATGTCGCAGTGGAAATTCAAGGCAAGACTGTTTCGTTGCAAATCGACACCGCCTCAGACGTCACATTGATTTCCCGCTCAACGTGGAAGAAGATTGGCTGCCCAACAGTCTATCCCACGGAAATGAATGTGCGAAATGCCTCTGGTGAACCACTGAGGATTGACGGACAATTTACTTGTAAGATTGATTTCAATGGTGAGAAAGCAACTGGTTTAGTTTACTTGACGCCTCATGATAAACTTGATTTGCTTGGAATTGATTGGATCGAGCGACTGAATTTACTTAGTGTGCCTTTAAAAGATCTGTGTTCAACAAAACCTGCAACTGCGTGCCAGACAAATTCTTTATCAAGAACATGTCGACAGTTGATACGCAAACATGGTTACGATATCCGGAACGAATCGCATCAAGGTGACAATGATTCTACAAAGCAGACAACTCCCAGCTCAGTCTTTTCAAACGCTGCTAGGCTTCCAAGAACAATCAACGCTCGTAATGAACAACCACACAGGCAGCAAGGTAATCGTCGCGAAAACCGTTCTCGAAACTATAAAGAAAGCAAATTTATTCGTGGCCATTTCACAAGATCAAGCGACTACAAAGAGGAATCGGTTTGCGGTACAGGTGGTCCACGTGGCTCTAAGGCGAATGCTTCACAGAAAAACGCAACTCGTGGTTCACGGAAGCAGTATAACGATTCCCATGCGTTGGCACCGCATGTTTTTCAAAATGAACCAATCAGCACTGATGAACAAAGGCAAAGAGTCAACAACCGTTTTGCTGAACAACATCGCACAGACGAGACACCAGGAACAAGGTACCGAACACGAAGAAGAACAATGATTCAAACATTTCAAATCGATCCAAGAAACAAGGCGTACATAGACCAAAGGTGAACGTCCTTTTTTTCGCAGGGGGAGGTGTCAAGGTCGTTCAATCTATGCACGCCAAAACTCGCACTGATTTGGAAGTATTGATCGTTTTTAATCAATTGAACATAACTCGCCGATTTGAATCGATATAGCAGCTTGGCTTCAGTAGCTTGACTTCACTTTCGTTCAGTGTACATATATATACAAATGAGCTGTAAATAAAATGATGCATTCTGTCAGTCGTCTTCTACCACTTTTGTGAGTGTTAGGTCAACCGGAACTCGC